>JAHZNA010001549.1:0-20309 GCA_027743935.1 Sinodicranocentrus sp. ZH6
TTGACCGGATAGGTCTTAAACGTCTGTATGCAAGCAATATACGATCGTATTTAATGCTCAATTAAATTTGGAGTGCTGGATTATTGACAAGTTAAACATGGATATTTAGTTGGATTTGAATTTTGGTGCAGTTTGAGAAATCGTCGTTTTTATATTTTACCATAAATAGTTTTGAAATTTGAAACTGCGTAAATGTAAAATACGTTGTGGATGCTTAGTCGAAAGCTAAAAGCTATTAATGGAACATTATGAGAATTAAAACTTTGTAGAGTTTACATTACATGCATTTATTTATTCGTAAAATTCCAGTTTTTATCGTTGAATACGGACGTTGGGATACACGAGCTGCTGGCCCAGCTGGAAAATTCCCACGGCTTATCCGATATATGGAAAGAATGGCGGAAGAAATCTCAGTATTAGTTCGGCAGTTTCAAGAGGATGGGAGAAATGTACTGGAAATTATTGACTACACATATTAACCCGACCATAATTTGTTTTGCATGGGACACTTGGACTTATAAATGTTTTGGGATTTTACACAGATAACTAGGTGTTCAGGTATTTTGGATGTGGATGGATTCAATTTAATTCAACATGCGTGTCCGCAATGTGAGTTTAATTTCTTTTTAATTTCTAATTTTGACAAAAATGTGTCGATTTTCTCCTTTTATTTTCAGGTATGTTCAACTTCTTTAGACTTTATTCTTCTTTTGAAGTTCACTACCCCGCGCTTCTAAACAAAATTTATGTTGTTAACGGTAAGTAAGCAAATGATTTTTTATAGGCACTAAAAATGTAAGCAGTAGTTTGATTTGATTTATGCACCCGACTTGGAACACATAACTTTTTTACATTTACTTAGCATCACCAATATTTCAAACTATACTTCAGACCGTCCTGCCACAAGTTGCTCCTAGATTTCGTGACGTTGGAGTAATATATGGTCAGGACTATAAACAATATTCTAAAGCGCTTCTGAAATATTTTGATAAGGATCAACTTCCTGTAAAATATGGGGGGAGTAAAGTAGTTTGAATAAAAACAAAGTATTAAATATTCCATTATCGAAAATCTTGGCTGAATACATTATGGAATTCTTGTTCTATTTTGATTCATACGATTATCATTACACTAAACTGCGGATGCTTTTCATGAATATCCTTCCACGCTTCTTTTTTTGAGTAAAGTGTTAATTTTCCTGTGATTTGTGGCTAGTTTGACGCATCAAAATACTGCTGAAGTAATTCTCGCATGACTTGAAAACAATATTTTTGCACTTCCACGGCATTGTTTTCAAAGCTTGATTCTCAATACTGGTTAAATAAACGGTATGTAAAAATGCTGTATCCGATGATGTTCCTCAATGCAGTTTTAATTAATATAGCTAGCAATCACAATGTAGCAGGCTATTCCTATTGATTCCTCTAATGCAATATTTACAATTCACATTGAATTCATTTTCGGGAAAGTTCGCATGGAAAAACTTGTCCGAGGGGTTTTGTGGGAATGCAACAAAATATGCATATGCATCCAAATGTATGTATGTATATCTACTTTAAAATCTTTGGAAGAGATTTTGCACTTCTGGAAATAATATACTTCCATATATACTATATATCTTATTCTTTACAAAATTCTAATCCAGGGAGCACCTTCAAAGTGTTTAAGCGCTACATTGTACTGCTCTAGTTTATTCTTAAAGCTGTCAATCATCAGCATCAAACTTGGGAAAGCAACCTTGATTTGATTTGCATTTATTCACCTAAACTTTGAAACATGACATGGAGCAAGTTTCAAAGCTTTTGTGCCCTTTTATTGACATGGGTTATCTACAGTGAAATTTGTGTTATTCGAGGATCCACAGTTGAAAAAGATCTCTTGATAACGTATAAACAGAAGGCTCAACTTGATAAGGTTCTAAATACAATACAATTCTATGGCTCATTTACCAAAATAGTTGTTAATTTTAACCATTTGTGTCTCAAGTTTAGGGAAGTTGTTATCAAGAAATTGCCGCATGACTATATGAAACAGGATATTTACTTAATTCGTTGGCTGAGAGGTAAAATATCCACGAGTTCACTTCACTTCATTTCGAAAATATTAGGACATATGTACTATTTTCTTTCGAAATATTTACAGCTCAAAACTTTGATCTCGCGAAAGCAGAACAAATGTTAGTAGAGGTAGGTGAGTTATTAAATTGAAAATATGCAAATAAGCACCAGCACTATAGTGTGTTCGTATGATATTACTGCATTTTAAATAATTTTCAAAATAGAACTTGGAATGGAGAAAATTCCATAAGATGGATTCCATTCTGAAGGAGGTTTGGACGGACATGGAGGACGCCTACCCGTACACCTTAGACATATATGATAAAGAGGGAAAACCAGGTTTGCAAATTACAATTTTTTTAAAAGTTTAGCTAATACTCCATATGCTCAGTTGGTAATACAGCTATTAAACCCATCTGCAGTTATGATCATGTACTATGGACAGTGGGATTTGCGAGGTGCTAGTTTAGCTGGAAAATTCACACGACTTGTTCGCTACGCAGAGAAGTTAGCAGAGGAATTTCAAGTTGATATTCGTCGACTGCAAACTGAGGGGAAAAATGTAAAATATATTTCAGGATAACTTGGGAGGATTAATTTTAACTTAAAATTTACATTGGATTTTGCAGGTTACACAAGGCATCTTTCTGTTTGATATGGATGATTTCAATGTGATTCAACAAGGATGTCCTCAATGTAAGAATTTATCTTTGTGCTAATAACAATAGAGTTATTATTAGTATTTAAATATTTATCATTGGGATTTTTTTGCAGGTTTGCTCTTTTTCTACCAATTTTATTCTTCCTTTGAGAAGCATTATCCAGGCATGACTGAGAAAATCATGATTGTAAACGGTAAGGAAAAATGCAACATGTGCTGAGCAATTTTTTTTATAACTAGTTTACAGAATTGTTATTAATTTACATTAAACTTCTTTACTGTTAGCTTCACCGCTATTTCACGCCATTCTTCAAACAGTTCTAAACAATATTGTACTTGATAGCCGTGACGCACCCAAAGTGTACAATCAAGACCATAAACAATATTCGAGAGCATTACTGGAGCTTATAGATGAAGATCAGCTTCCAATGAAATACGGAGGGAAGAAGCCTCAGAACTAACAAAAATATGACAGATCGCAGTACGAATAAACCAGTGTTTCGTATGTAGCTATAATATTTTTTGTCTGCATACAGATCATAACTACGAATATTTGGGACTTTTAAAACAATTAAACGATCGCATTTCACTTGAAAGCTTCATCCTTTGACTGATACATCTGATAATTATTAGTGAAATTGCGAATTGTACTTAAACGTAATATCATTGAAATTATTATTTTATTTAAAAAAAACGTATGTTATATTTCTCAGTAGTCATATCTAAATAAATCTCTTGAATTACTTTATTTACGTTGAAGCAATTGAGACTGCCCTCAATTTTTGTTTATAAATTTCACCACGAGCACCCAACAAGTAAGTAATGTAAATTCTATATGCAATTTTCTAAAGTAGATTCCAATTTTGTAATTTTCCTTTTTGTTTTTTTTGAAGAAGACTACGTAAAACGGGGGATTGTCTAAAAATGACTCACGTTTTCCTTCACGAGTGAAACGGGGGTCCAAGGCACAATAACATCCCAAGTATTCACGGAGACTACAATCACGTATTTTTTTTTGTCTATTATGGAATCAAGGTCCATTACCAGCACAATAACAATTACACGCCATTACACCACAATGCCTGAAAATGTTTGACGGTCATTTCAGTCATAGTTTTATCCATCAAAAATAATTAGGAAGTATAATACGTGATAATAATAGTCATGATAAATTTTATGATTTTCGTCTCAGCAGAATGATCACCATTTTCGAGCAGCACAATGGTTGATTCTAACCACAAGTTCCAAGGTAAATAGGTGCTAAAAATTTATTGAACTAAATTTCTAGTTCGGAGTTTTCCCAAGGACCTTTTTATTTTTTTCAAAATGTCTTCGCAAAAAGGATTGCATTGGCAGTGTTGATTCTGACATTTGACAAAAAGCACCTGTACTCACTACTGCATTTATCTTTTCGTTCAAAATGGTTCCAGTCCTGAGAATTGTAAAATACTTTTTAATTTTGTTAGTTATTCAGTGTATAGAGTTAAGTGATGGAGCCACGGTTGACGATGATCTTAGTCTGAATTACCAGCAGAAATTAGCTCTGGATAAGGTAATTACAATATAAGAATTCATATTTTATGAATCTAAAGGTCTTGAAAAAAATACCTGGAATTTGCTAATATTTCTTGCACAGCTCAAAGAAGCCGTGATACCAAAATTACCACATGATTATATGAAGCAGGATATTTACTTGATACGCTGGCTAAGAGGTAAATAGGTATTCTGCTTTTGGTGTTCGAGGAAGATGACCTTTTGTTGCAATAATATCAAGCTAATTTTTATATTCAACTTTTTTCTATTTAGCTCGGAACTTTGATGTGGCAAAAGCAGAAGAGCTATTAATGAAGGTGAGTAATCATTTTTGGTGGACATTGGGATGATGGCGATTTCTCATTTGATATTTGATGGGGATTTCCTATTTTTTAGAATATTGAATGGAGAGAGAATAACAAAATGGATAATATTCTAAACGAGGACTGGTCCGATATGGAAGAAGACTATCCTTTCGAACTTAACAGCTTTGACAAAGAAGGAAAACCAAGTAAGGACTCAAATTAAGTGTTAAGCTCGTTCTCGTACACAAATCCTTAACACAACAATCATTCCAGTTTTCATCGGAGAATTCGGACACTGGGACCTTCGAAAAGCAGAAGTGACTGGTCAATTCCAGCGACTTATACATTACGGAGAACGGATAATGGAGCAGGAGGAAGTACTAGTCCGAAAATTGCAAGCTGAAGGAAAACAGGTATAACTTTTAAAGACATTTGGATAAGGTTGAAGTTTCGCATATGGTAATAAGAGGAGAACGCCTTGAATCTAAGTCTTACTCAACTTTATGCATTTTTAGATAACTCGAGCAGTAGTGATCATGGATATGGACGGCTTTAATTTGGCGCAGCATGCTTGCTCACGATGTAAAGTTTAATCGCAGAATACAATTCCAATTAAGTGCTGAATTAAAATCTGTAAATTGTATAGATTGACTCTGAATACATTTATTTTTTACAGGCGTCTCATTCCTCCTTCAGTTCTACCAATCATTCGAAGACCACTATCCAAGTTTACTTGATAAAATGTTTATTGTGAACAGTAAGAAGAATATTTTTTGGAGTAATTTCTAAGAAATAATTGCAAAACCTTGTCACTGGCTAGCTGCTCAATCTTGTTTATTTTAGATCACCCACTTGTTCAAACTATCCTGCAACCAATTCTCTACAGCTTTGCTCCGACTACTCGTAACGTTGTTCAACTATTCGGTCGAAACCAAGATGAATATTCTAGAGTTCTTTTGAAGCACATTGACGCTGACCAGCTGCCAGAGAGATATGGCGGAAAAAAAGCATCATAGTTTATTGTTATTTACTAACAACTCATGTCAATTTACTAAGAAGGATTCCTGCTACATTATTAGGTTATTCTTGCCAAGTTGAAACATAAAATAAAGAATTCAACGTGTTCAAAGAAATGTTCATGTTGAACTTTACAGTAAATCCTGAATCCTTGAAAAAATCGTACCATGAATGAATTTTAAAATAATAACATTAACAAGTATTACCAGCTGTACGATTTTAAAAACATTGCATAAATGTCACCAATCTTTAAAACATTTTCAACTACACTCAAAACTCAACTGGGAGCACAGACTTTCTGATCTTTAACGTACAAAGGATTATGCAAGAAATATTTATTAACTTCAAGTAACTAGGATAGGAGGAAAGTATAAGCATATTGTTACAATTGGGTAATCAGACGGATTAGATAGAACATCGAGGTCAATGCGAAATCTATGTAGACCAATTTAAATTTCACCTAAAGACGGAAAATTACAAATAGTTTGCATCAAAAGCCACCTGGCATAATAAATCTATTCAGTTGATGGATCACAAGTTTTAAAAATATTTGTTTCAAATAGCAAACAACAAGCAAATTTTAACTTTTTCCCCACCATGTTGCTATATATTATAATATGATTGGTTTTCATACAATTTTCCTTGTCCCCACAAAAACACATTAAATTTCAACATCCCACAAATTCTTGCAAAATCGAATTGTAATGGCCTTCTGCGATCGTCATAATAGATTTAAACACGAAACAAGTCTGAAACTAGTCTGAACATTATTCCAGAATGTATTACATTCTCTTTCTTAATCTCAGCTTGCAGTTCAGTTCTACTTAAGGCCGTGTTGAATATAAGCTCAAAGCAATCCATTCTTCCAATTTTAAGGTTAATCCCCGATTTGTGGTCAGGCAACTTAGCACACGTCACGTGTGAAACGTTAATGTTACTCCCAAGGTTTATACCATTAAAATTGTTATTTTTCACGTCTGTCATTCCAATATCCTTCCTTCCGAGCTCATATATGAAACGAAATGGATGGATGCATATGAAACGAAATGGATGGATGCATACCATCGTGGTGGCCACCACGGTTATTCACACATTGCCAGTAAATGGATGATGAGTCACTAAATGGGTAACTTGTGGTAGGGTCTTTATTTTCCAGGAGATTCATTTATTACGTAAAATTTAATGTATCAAGGTAAAATGTCTAGTCTAGTTACACATGAGTGTGTGAATGTATCAGTTTTTTCTTGTTTGCTTTGTTCGTCCTAAACCACAACAACTATAATGATTATTTATACATCAATATTGTTTTGTATCAGGCAGAACATAGGAGTGATTCTTGTTTTGCAAAACTGGAACTTGCTGCTGGGAACCAAGCTTATAAATTTTGTCTATTTAATGCATTCATTTCATCCCTTACTCGCTGCACTTGACTTGCTAACATTAATTGATACAATCCCATATACAAATATGTGCATAGGTATATAATGAAAATGATCCTTAAAAGAGCTGCGTCGAATGAAAGCCTCTTGTAGTTCATCCTCCAGGATTGTTAACGTCTCCTCTGGTGTTGTTTTCGAAGCTTTATCAATATTTTTAGTTGTTTAGTTTTATTCGAATATTTTTCCTCAAAAAATGTTAAAACTAAATCTTGCCTTGGGATTTCTCACGTTCCTCTTGTACCATTCTACAGTGGATTGTGTTAGTTTTGAGGAAGATGTGAGGATCACGATGCAGCAAAAGGCTGCAGTAGACAAGGTACTGCAAAAAATATTTTGCTGAAATTTCGTTTCAACAATATTTTTCAAATGCGGGGTTTTATTTGCATTTGCAGCTCAAACAATATGTTTCGCGATACATTGTAGAAGGTTATATGAAGGAAGATATTTACCTTGTGAAATGGTTAAGAGGTATGTCTAAAATATACCTAAAATATTTTATTTTTAATTTCCATTTATAATTAAATCATTATTGATTTTTTCTTAGCTGCCAATTTTGATGTTAGAAAAGCTGAGAAATTGCTACTTGAGGTTTGTAGTATTTATTTACAGATTTTCTAATTATGTCATATCTTTTTATTACTCATTTTTTCTTCATAAAATTGGCAATTCTAGAACATCAGGTGGCGAAAAGAACAGAAAATGCTGACAATCGACAGAGAAGACTTTTCAGATGTATCGGACGAATTTCCAATTAATAACGAGGGTGTTGACAAAGAGGGCCGTCCATGTAAGCTTTTTGACTTATCTAATGAACTCAAATAGTGATGAAGTGTTAAGGATACTTTTATACATAATAGCTGCCATTTCACAATTCCATAAACTATTAAGTATTATTCTACGTTTATCCGTAGTATTTATTCTATTTGCTGGAGAATGGAATATTCGAAACGCAGTTGTTACCGGAAGAGTACCACGCGTTCTCCGATATATAGATCAAGCAATGGAATTATTATCAAGGCGAATTCGGAAACTTCAAAAAGAAGGAAAAAATGTACGGCTATCCGCATTTTATCATTTTAATGATAGTATGGTTCTTTCTAATTGAGAAACTAAAATACATTTTTTTTATTCCAGGTTACACAATGTGTTTTGGTATTAGATTTGGGACAATTCTCTGTAGTGTCTCATGGCTGTATTCAATGTAAGTCCTGAAAAGTCCATAAATTCATTATTAATTTACTTGTACGCAAGAAGAAGCTGTGCATTACGCAGCTCTAATGCCTGACTTTTCATTTTCTTAACAAAAGAACTGAATCCTAATCCTGCAAACGTTTTCATTTTCAGGTATACTTAGAATTGTTCAATTTATCACCGATTATGAAACTCATTTTCCCGGCTTGGCGGATAAAGTTATAATCACAAATGGTGAGACTGGTTCTCATGAAAGGATTGTGTTTTCGTAGTGGTGAATGATGTAATAATCATATATCATTTATCTTTAATTTGATTAGCTCCTCCAGCCTTTGCTGCTTTATTGGAAGTTGCTCGTAATACCGTGAGTAAAGAAACCAATGCCGCGCTTCAGGTTTACGGGACGAATAAGGAGCAATTGCAAAACGTCATGACCAAGATTATTGATAAGAAATGGGTTCCAACGGAGTTGGGAGGAACTTGGGAGAGGAACTGAATAAATAAATAAATAATTAAAAAGCGATGAAGGAAAGTCATTAACTTTAATTTTGGGGGCTGCAATCCTAATATAAATTATATGTAAGGGAACGAGTAATCATAAAAATGTCAGCAAAAATATGAATAAATAGTAATTTAAAATATGTTTGCCAATGCTGTCGTGCATCACTAAAAACCGGTCAATAATTTCTCTAAATCCAAACAGCTGCCAAGAGATATGACGGAAAGAAGAAGAAAATACTATTATTTACTCAAAGGTGGATGAAGTTTTCGATTTTCGATTACAACTTACAACTTACAACTATCCCTTGTTTAATTCCTTGCTTGAAATGAACTGGAATATTTTATTTTTAGAGTATTAGCATTCGTAATTCGTATGCACCTATTGTAAGAGTTCAGAAACATGCATAAATGTCATCAACCTCGTTTTTAAACGTATCGACCTCAACTCTCATGGGAGTATTCTGACGAAGAGATGCTTTGTATTTTTAAAAAATCCGGATGTCAGGAGTAATTATTATCTCAGTAAAAAAAGGTTAGAAAATTGGCTGAATCTGGAAAAAAGTTCATGGGAATATCTAAAGTATGTATATTGTCAATAATTGAAAGGAAAAACTAGTAAGCTCTAAGGTTTTTTTAAACAAAATGTTGGACTAGGTAGTCAGACGGCTCCAGTGAAAATTGGGGTCGTTGCACAGTTAATATATTTAGACAATAAACAAAATTTTCTCCGATAAAAGCCATACCATTTGAAAACCTATCCAGTTGACTTGAAAAAAATATGTCCTTAAAATTACCAGCTAAAGTTTCTCTTGAAAAAAGTTCCCACCGTACTGGTATTTATTACCACCTTTCATCAGATTTCTTCTGCACACAAAACACTTTTTCTGCCTGTATTTCATCATCCCACACTTGCAACGTTGAAATTTTATAGTATTCTGAGATCTTCATAAAAGATTGACACAAGAAACAGGTCAGAAACTAGTATGTTATCGTTATCACCATTCAAGAAGTATTATTCTCTCTGAATTTCTGTTTGCAGTTCAAGTCTACTTTGTCCGCCCAGAAACTCTTTTCTTGATACGAGCTTGAAATGGCAAACAACTTAAATTTGAAAGTTACTTCCCGATTTGTGGCGTGGCAATGTATGTATGAAAGGTTGTTGCTACTCCCAAAAGGTATACAGAATATAAATTGTATTCATTTACTTGTCTTTCCAATGTGTTTCGCTCCGAGTTCGCAAATAAAAAGCAATAGATGGGTGACCACCACATTTATCCACATATCGTCAGCGAATGGATAATAATAAACCTTCAATTTATCGCACAAAAACTAAATCGGTATATGTGGTGTAGTTTCCAATAGACCCTTTGGTCACGGTTATCATGGGAAAACAGTAAGTTACATTGGCAGATAGTTGATTGTTGTATCCAGTCTTTGTTTTGGTTAATTCGGTGTAACCCTCCTCCTCCTTCTCCTCCCCCATAGAGGTATACATTAAGGAATGATTATTGACATCAATATTGTTCCTATCAAGCAAGCTGAAAGCATGTTTAATGTCCATTTTCTTAGAATTTTTTGTTTAGCTATAAACTCTAACTTCATGTTCATAGCGATTGGAAACCAAGCTATAGACCAAGTAGACGCAAGTTACAAAAGATTGTATACTGAATGTACTGATTGTACTCTACATTAAGTTAGATAACATCAATTGATATTATTCAATACAGACACCCACACAAGTATAGAATAAAATTAAATAAGGTCTCCACAGGTGTCAGGAGATTGCTAAAGGAGGATACTGCTTATACCATTCCATTTATCAATTTAAGATGTGAGCTAACCCATTAATGAATACATCCCGAAGATATTACCTGAAAGGTCTTTTTATTGTTAGTTGTTGTCATTCTTGAACTTTTAAACTGCCAATTTATATGTTAGAAAAGCTGAGAAATTGATGATTGAGGTTTGCAATATGTGCAGAAAGGAACAAAAGATTCTAATCCCTGGCTGTCTGTTGTCAAACAAGTCTGCTTTGAATTGTTCAATTTATCAACTATTACGAATTCATTTTTCCGAATTAAGGGATAAAGCTTTTTTCACAAATGGTGAGATTTTTTCTCACGAGAGGATTCTGTTGTGTATATTTGCTGGTAAAGTTATCACGGTCATACCGCTTCTTAGATTAGTACCTCCAACCCCAACTATTGATGCTGCATTGGAACTCTTTCGTGCAACCGTGAGTAAAGAAACAAATGCAGCAATATAGGTTTATGTAACGAAAGGAGCAAGTTCAAAAAGTTTTGGAAAACAAATCGGATCAAAGAAGTTAGTCATTGTATAGTTGTAGGTAATGAAGGAGTTATTGTAAGAATTTTCAGTAACTGAACCGTCGACTAGCGTCATTTATAATATTTCAGTTTATGTGCAGTAGCATACTGATGAAGAGTTTCTGTGCTTTAAAAACCGGTGCTTATGTCAAAAACCAGTGCAAGCTCCCACAACGTTGGGGGAGGGAACAGGTAGAACATCAGGGGCTGATATGGTTTTATAAACTTAACATGCTTAGGTGGTGGCTAATTTTTCTGCTTGATTTGTTTGTTGTCAAAATAAAGATGGAAATGTAACAAACCGCTTGAATCGTAACCTGCAACTGCATGTTATGTATTTGATCCCCGAACTCATTTCAAACTAAAGATAATAATTATTGGGAACAATAAAAACATGATAAAAAATTTGTTGAATCTGAAAAGATCTCATGGGAATATCTAAAGCTAACAATGTAAAGGAAAAACACAATATAAGCTCCTTGTTTTTCAACAATTTTGTTACAATGGAATGGTCCAACAGCTTCTTGAGAAAATCGAGGTCGACGCTCAGTTAAATTATGTATACCCTCAAGTGGAAAAATACAAAGTATCCCTACTATTTATATAACTTACTTGGCATAATCTATCTAGTTGATGGGACAGAAAAAGATAAAAATATACTTTTGAAACAACAGGCTCATTTTCATTTTTCTATAGAAAATTCTTCCCACTTCCGAATAAAAATCCCTTGTTTTTCTCTATTTTCTCTACCCAAAAAACACAGTTTACATCCCATTCTACAAATCTTTGCAAAATTGACTTTTCGGAAAACATGATAATCGACAAAAAGGATTGTAGCAGAAAACAGGTCTGAAACAGGTTTTTATATCGCGATTCAATAAGTTTTATATTCTATCTCTTGATCTTTGTTTGCAATTCAGTTCTACTCAAGGCTGTGCTGGCTATTACCTCGAAATGGTAAGCAATTCACTATTTAAATTCCCAAGTTAGCCCCTGATTTCTTTTAGACATATTTCCACTTTCCTTCCTTCCGAGCACGTAAACAGAACAATTTATATGGATAACCACCACAGTTATTCACACATGGTCAGCTAATGCATGTGGATGAATCATTAATTCATTGCATGTAAACAAACCAGGTGTGTAAATATATCGTGTGGTTTTCATTTTCCAGAGGAATCGTTAGTTATTTATTTTGGAAAAATGACAAGTATCAAATAACATCAACATGAGCACATAAATGTAAGCCACCATCCATAATATAATCCATGACCCATGCATGGATGTTTGAATTAAGGAATGATTATTGTTGCGTATAAGGCACGCTGGAGCTGGAAGCATACATACTGTCTAACTTTAGATTCTTGTATTGCTAAACTGTATTGTATTGCTAAGCTGCATTGTATTGCTAAACTGTATTGCTATTGCTAACTGGAACTTCATAGCTGCTGAAAACCAAGCTATATAGACACGGTTTACAAAAGATTGACTTCTGAATGCATTCAACCTTTACGGCCACCCGATTCTTTTCAGTCGCCTTTAGCTGGACAATACGATTGATATCATTCCATACATACAAATGCAAAAATGCACATCAGTAAAGGATTGAAATGATCTTTAAAAGAGCTCCATCGGATGGAGAAGCCTCTGTATATATTATCCTCCAGAACCAGTAACGTCTACTTGAGAGAGGATATAGTTTACACTTCTTGATAAAAAAAAATTCATCAATATTTTAAATTATTTGGATTTTCTCGATAATTTTTTTCGCTAAAAATGTTCAAATTAAATCTTACCTTGGGAATTCTCCAGTTACTCTTGTATTATTCCGCCGTGGATTGTGTCAGTTTTGAGGAAGATGTAACAATTACGATGAGACAAAAGGCTGCAGTAGATAAGGTACTATGAATATTTCGCGTAGATCTCACCAAAGGTTCAAAAGGGTATCACAGGTCCCATTTTTTTATAGCTTAGACAATCTGTTTCGCCATTTATTGTGGAGGATTATATGAAGGAAGATATTTACCTTGTGAAATGGTTAAGATGTGAGCTAACCCATAAAAGAATATATTCCGAGCATATTAACTGATGGTCTTGTTATTCCAATTAGTTGTCATTCTTGATTTTTTCAGCTGCCAATTTTGATATTAGAAAAGCCGAGAAATTGATGATTGAGGTTTGTATTTATTTACAGTTTCTGAAATAATGCTTATTTGTCTCGTGAGGACAAATGTTTTCATAAAATTGGCATTTCTAGAACATCAGATGGAGAAAGGAACAAAAGATGGTGACCATTGACAAAGAAGACTTTTCAGATGTATCGGATGATTATCCATTTTTTAACGAGGGGTTTGACAAAGAAGGTCGTCCACGTAAGTAGTTTTGACTTTGCTTTTTTATAGACTTGACCTGTAGGTAAATAATTGATTATAATTATGTTCCATACTTTCGTAGTTTTTGTTGGATTTGCCGGAGAATGGGACATCAGAAAAGCTATTGTCACTGGAAAATGGCCGCGCCTTCGCCGATATTTAGATCAACAAATGGAGCTGGTAGCAAGGCGTATTCGGAAACTTCAACAAGAGGGTCGCAATGTACGGTTAAATACTTTTTATGATAGTGGTTATAATATGATGAAAAATATTTCACAAATACACAAATAAATGGTTTTCTTTTCAGGTTACGCAATCCGTTTTGCTAATTGATTTGGGGCAATTCTCTTTAGTGACTCATGGCTGTGCTCAATGTAAGTAGTAGTGATATAAATCTACAAATTTTTGTCTTAATTATACAGAAAGAAACTCTTGATTTTCAGGTCTGCTTCGAATTGTTCAGTTTCTCAACTCTTATGAATCTCATTTTCCTGGTTTGGGGCATAAAGTTTTCTTCACGAATGGTAAAAATTTTGCTCGAAGAGATGTTGTTCTCGCGCTGATAAATGTTATCATAATCATTTATCTCTGATCTTTGATTAGCACCTCCAACCATTGCAGTTGCATTGGAGCTCGTTCGTGCAACCGTGAGTAAAGAAACAAATGCAGCGATCGAGGTATATGGAACAAATAAGCAGCAAGTGGAAAAAGTTTTGGGAAAACAAATTGATAAGAAATGGCTTCCAACTGAATGGGGAGGAACATGGGAAAGAAATTGAACTAATTTTTAAAACATCAAAGGAAAATTTGCATGCTAAATTTTTGGAGCTACAATTATAATGTAATTACAGGTAAAGAGTAGTGATTAAAATGTCGGTAAAGAATATGAATAAATAGTAATTTATAAACCTTGCATATTTTGTGCTGTCTGACTACAAGAACCAGTCAGTGACTCATTGCCTCCACGTGCGATTTTTTATGCATAATTTTCATCGAAAAATAGTCTTCGAATCCAAAAGCAATCACAGTCAAGCAATATTGAATTCACGGCGCATAACCGTTGATTCCGTTCGCAATTTTCTCGATTACTATCACCAACGTGCGTACATTTTTGCATGTTATGATCTGTGTGTGATGTGATGCGCGAAGGATAATCGATATAAAATTATATATATAATTTTATATCGATTCGAAGGATACACTAGAGGAAAAAAATACATTTTTAATCAATAAGTGAAATAAAAACGAATAATTTGCTATGTAGACAAACGAATCGCTGGAACCAGAACGCCAAAATTCCCTCAACATTTTTTAAACTTTTACCTTACATAGTCTGACAACTAATTTACAAAATTAGCGATAAAAAATATCTCCGACATCAGACTATGAGCATCAAGTATCATTCTAGTACATATGACGTACAACATATGTTTATATGTATTCCATTTTACAGCGTAGCACATCATTAAATTAAATTCCAAATTTTCGTTGGTTTCACATCTAAAAAAATATCCAGTTCCAAGGCCACCTCGTTACATACGAGACTAGTATGGCTATTCCCTAAAAATGAATTTACCTCGGCGGGACTTCCAATTTGTGCTGATGGTATACCAATACGAAACGAATTCCATTAATACCGGTATTTTTGCAAGTCTTTAATCAGGGCTTCTCATCAGCTAATTATAACTACCTGTGTAATTTCCACAACTTGAATCTCTCATACAATCCATCCAATGAACTAAACTTCATCACTCAAGAATTCAAGATAACCTCCAATCAAGCACACTTGAGCAACCATGCCTTTTTCATTATGTAGTTATGAGTTGTGGCTGAAGTGAGGACGAGAACGGGCACAACTCCTTAACTTTCTTGTTTCCATAAATCTCTATCTAACATGCAAGTTTATGCCTTGTTTTATGTGCAATCATGACATCGTTTAGCATGCTGAACGTGTACCTACTAATTATGCAAATCACATCACAACCTCTGTAAACGCTACAAGATGTTCCTCTAGAGGAACGAGGAAATTTTAGGAAATTCTATGAACCACTGCGCACTCATCTTTAGAACACAAGGGTTATACAATGTTGTAAAGTTGTGAAACACATGCATGAGGAAGTTTTTTGTTATTTTTCAAGTAATAAATTTCAGGCAAGTCTGAAGTGCACCGTTGGCTGCCTTTCCTTCCAAGTGTGAAGCCTCCGTCACAATTAGGATGCTCGTGTGGCTGACGCCTGTGATTTTTATCTGATAATAGGGCGGTCCTGATCAAAACTGCACTCCTCTTGTAGTCACCAAGCAATGTAATGCATGAAAAAGGGTGACATGTGTGCGCCTCTCAACAAAATTTCTCAGGGGGCTGCGGCTAAAAGATGACGTCAACTTCATAATTCTGCTAACCTTACAAAATAACCTCCGATAAACTACCTAGATTCGAGTTTACATAAAAAGCCATGAACCATAACCCGACGGACGATGTACGAAATCAAGTCTACTCTAACGCAAGGATGTATCTACAAATATGTTTTGCTTCTTCATAGCCGTGTGAGCGATAGAATCTGATAAAAATCACGCCTGGAAAGAATGGACAACGTCTAGAGAAGTATTAGAATTTCATAAAAATCATGTTTCATACTCTTTACGGAATTACACCAGTAAACTAGCACACAAGCGAATGTACCCTAACAATATATATAGTACGGTTAATTACAGCTTGCTAGCATTTGAGTTTATACAATAGCTTTGGCCTTTGGGAGATAAAACTAAAGGAAAGGAACTAATAATAGCTTGTTTAAAATAAATAACACTCACCTTCATTTTGGGAGAAGTAATTTGTAAAATATTACAAGTTGCAGTCATCTTGGAGCATCGCACCAGATTGTCAAATTCTACAAGGCGCTTGTTTGAACTCGGTCTTGTGCACGTTGCTGGAGAAGCCCATGTGTGTTATAAGTTTTGTAATTTTAGCTTGAATCCTTGGCTGGGAAGTATAGTGAAAAATATTAAAATTCAGTGTAGCAATGTCCTCAAGACATTGTATAAATCGGCATGTCACCACAGTTGTGGCGATGGTTGTTCTTTTCAGTGGGATTAGTATTTATTCAACAAACATGGACGAAGAGCTTAGAATTACTTACGAGCAAAAGATTAAACTAGACAAGGTAAAAAATATCATATAATAATCTGATATAATTTGTAGCTAGAATGGGAATCTATAATCATTATGGTGTTTTCGGAAAATGCTCGGATCACAGCTCAAAAGTCGCGTATTTCCATTTTTGACTGAGAGATATATGAAAGAGGATCTCAATTTAATACGATGGCTCCGAGGTGAGAGAATGTTATAAAGAATGGAATGATAAATTGTAAATGTAACAATATTCAAACATGCATTTTTCAATTAAGCTACAAAATTCAATCTTGAGGAAGCTGAGAGGAGAATTATTGAGGTATATGTGAAACAAATAAAATCCTGAAGATTTCCTCTAAACATAACTTTACTCTTGTTCACTTTGTTCTCACCTTTGTTCATTCATTTTTAGAACATAAAATGGCGCAAAGAAAATAAAATGGGAACAATTGATCTTGAAGATTTCTCTGATATCGCGGATGAGTACCCGTACTTTTTTACTACGGACAAGCAAGGACAACCAAGTAAGACGGCTGGAGGGAACATGTAGATATTTTGGAAAATATTAAAATCTGCCTTAGAATTTTGTGTCGTTTACTAATTACTATAATCATTTATGTGTACAGCTTTTATTGGTTTCGCTGGAGAATGGGATTTGAGGGCAGCAGCAGTGACTGGTCGAACACGAAGAGTTAACCGATACATTAATCAAGCACTAGAAGAAGGTGCTAGAATGGTTAGGGAGATGCAGTACAGCGGGAAAAATGTACGGTAAAAAATCACTCATTGTAAGATATACATATTACGACGAGTTTTACAGAAGTAAACAAAATCTGACTTTATAGAGTAACTCGTTTGAACCTTTTAATTGATCTTGACGGCTTTAATATTCATCAACATGGATGCGTTCAATGTAAGTTAAAATCGTCTTAATAGTTAAGGGATAATGAAGGTTTACTTAACTATATAACATGAGTTGTTATTACCAATTCTATTTAACTTCTCACCAGGCTTAATTGGTGTCCTGGAATTTATTGTGTTATATGACAATAATTATCCGGGAATGGCTGACAAAATCATTTTCACAAACAGTTAGTGGACCGTTTACTATTGAAAAAATTCAATCTCCAACATTTGTCAAAACAATAATTTTGCATTGTTTACGATAATAGCTCCTCCCACAGTAGCAGCTGCAACTGAAGTAGTAAGAGCCGGTGCAAATGCAATCACATTGAAAGCAATGAAAGTCTACGGGACGGATAAAAATGTGTGGCAAAAGGCTTTGCTCCAGTTTATTGACAAAGATCATCTTCCAGTGGAGCTTGGTGGGGTGAAAAAGCGTAAAGACTTTAGCAACAGACTTGTGCATCCTTAGATTAAAGATTGAGTCAGTTGTCTTTTGTTAATACTTCTTGCAACACTCTACTCTGTAATTTAATTTAACTGTTATTTGTTATTTCGCTGCCTTTTGTTTTGATATTACATTTGTGTACGTTGTAGCAGCGTGGGCTTACGAATAAACACTTTTTATAGTATAATTCAACTAGATCATATCACAGTAGTGCTGTAGCTATGAGGGATACATTGATAAACTTTTTTCCTGGCGAATGGATAGATTAGAAATTACGAATAAACACTTTTTATAGTATAATTCAACTAGATCATATCACAGTAGTGCTGTAGCTATGAGGGATACATTGATAAACTTTTTTCCTGGCGAATGGATAGATTAGATGGGATATACACAAGGAGCTTATGCTTGTCCTGGTCTTTGGTTTGGATATTCATATTGATATAGGCAAACCAACAGAGAAAATCCTGTCTCATTATATTCTGAATTAAGCTGGGCATAAATAGTGAGAAATGGAAAGTGGTAGGCATAGGCATGTCATGACATTTTCATCTAATTGTAAGATCGTCTTTGTCGTTTGGATCCATCAATTTCAATAGTCTGGGGTTAAATAAATGCGCATTATAATGACTTTCAAATATTTTTTATCCGATTGAGTAGCACGTAATGAAAAGGTGAACATGTTATTAACTTATTTATTATTCCAGTCAGCTCAAACTTCAAATTATTGCTTCGGGGATGAAAACTAGAAAAGTTGTTTTATAACCAGTTAAAGCTAAAGAGGAAGCAATGGCGGTGAAAGGGTTGAATATGCACAAGCGTGCTGTCTGCATTTTCACATATTATAAATTATAAGTATGCAAACTTGATTTTATTGTTTTTATGTCTTTCTTTGCGAAATCCGACAACCATATCAATGCTCACTTGCCAATTTTCTCAGCTGACAGAATCTTTCCGAACTTGGCGAAGTAAGAAATGTAGCAGATGTAAGATTAGGGCTGGCAGGTCCATAAATAAGTTTCTAAGGGTAAATGCCAGTGCTGCATTAAAATCAACTTTGGGACTGTGCTGTGAGAAGCAAAATTAAGTAATATATAGTGATTTCTTTTGATTAGTGGATTTAATTAAATTCCAGGTGTACGCTCTTTCTTACCAAGTAACAATACTGTCCTGCATAGTCACTTACTTTGCAATGTAATTCTTGATTGGATTGTGGTGAAGTAACTGACATTCGGAATATTTTTAAAGACCTCCATATCTTATCTCATTAGTAGATAATACATGTTACAGTTGCAACTTCCTGGAAATAGATGAATCCAGAAAACTTACATTTTGCGTCAGTTGATGTGAGCGAGAGATATTTATTGTACTCAAGTTGGGTTGCATTTTTGTCTAGAGTTTTAAGTTTTTTAAGAAGTCTTAAGAAGTTTGGCTGAAGTTTCTCCAAAGTATTTATTCCACCCAAGAAGAAAACTTATAAAGGTGGAGTTGTTAACGTTCTAAACAATCGCAAAAAATCACACACTAAAAACACAACACATTAACCTGCCATTATTAAGTAACATCCACCAATTTACTCGGAGTTCAGCCCACAAGTTTTACCTGCAATGTCTTAAATGGACACTTTGAAAAATTTTGCAATGTGAATAGTAATTTTCAAACGAGGAGTTCACTCTTTCCAAATCCTCTAAACCAGGAATCCATATAGAACCTGACTCACCTCTAAAGACAGACCTTTTGTTCATAAATATCAATTTTACTATCCAAAAAAAGAAAACGATTTAAACAATGGATTCCAGACATCAGAATGTTTTATGGGAATTTTTTAAATTAAGTTTAACAAAAAATTAGCAAAGAATAATGTGACTACAACCTTCATGTGAACTATTGCAGCAAACATGCTGGTATTTGTGAAAAGATAGTATAGACAATTATTGCATGAAAGATAATAAAAAATATAACGCTATATATAAACTTAACCTTGAATACAATCCATTGTGATTGCAGAGACTTGTGCGAATTTAAAAGAAAAATTACATTCCTCCACACAGTTTTTTCACTGGTTCTAAATTTTGACTAACTTCGGGGGTATAACAATTACCATTAAGGTCACTCCAGTGAAGTAGATATTATAGTTTGTTTTTCAAAATAGAAATGCATAGAGTATTTGAATCAATGTATAAGATTTAAAAACTAGTATATGTTCATTAGTACATCACTATATTTTTGTTTAGTTTGACGACATCAATATATAAATTCAAATTACTGCCTGGCTTCAGTTTCATGCAGATATATCGTTGCATCAGTTGCATGGCATGATTTTGGAATTTCATTATGTAAAGTGTATTCACTCTCACAGGTAATATATTTATTTGCCAGACAGTTATACACACAAGTCACAAGACGATTGCATGATGCTCCAAAT
>JAHZNA010001550.1:0-44225 GCA_027743935.1 Sinodicranocentrus sp. ZH6
AATCAAAATGTAACTCCAATCCTATTAATCCAAAACGGAAACAAGTTTGCTTTTTGCTCTACATTATATTATAGCAATATAACAGAATTACCCAAGTAATTGCTTTCGTCTTGTAAATTTCTGGTTTGCCGATAAGGCCTATTGTCTTCCTCGAGGCTATTTAATTGTGAGCTAATCTGGTCGAACTGAACACTCAAAATTAATACAACAAAAATCGGCAATAACGTTGTTTGCATTTTGATTAGACGCTTAGCTTGACTTGAACCAATAGTGATTATTAGCGAATTCAGGCTGCCAATTACAAAAGTAGAGTACACACTAAGCTAGAGATTTTGGCGTGTAAACAGATGTAAAGAGTTCTAAATTTTTTTGATCTGATACTATGTAATTTTCTTATATTTATACTAAAATATCAACTAACCATTTCACATGAATCGAAAAAAGCTATAACCACAAATAGCGCAGTTTTCTTTTACCATAACTGAACTAACAGTTTTTCCACATCCTCATTTCATGGACTAACTTGCATGCATGGCAAACCTTTCATGATAAAATCTTAACTTCAAGCCAAAGCTTAACCACTTCTGATTAAAGCGATTACAAGCGGAAGTTTTCCTGTTTTCAGAATTCAATAAATTCTACATGACCACAATGCAGGACAAATTATTTATCACATGAGGGGACACAAATACCAATTTATATATTTTACTTTTCATATTATAAAACGATAATGTAACAGAATTTATAGCGTGTAATTCGCTACAGGATTTTAGTTTGCCTAATAATATATAACAATAACTAAGCAAAAGCTTTACATATAAACATATATAGATTCTGACACTATCATGTTTTCTCAACAGACACTTCTCGTTTAATTGTAGGATTGATGATATTGTGGTAATTAGGTAGAATCCGGCTGAGAAAGTCTATCTGTAACGTTTGGGCCTGTAACAACAACACATAAAGAAAAATTTAATATTGATTTCTAAAATTAAAATTATTACTAAAATTAGTTTTTAAATTCATATTGCTGCAAATTTTTCTCACTGAAGGTCTTTCTCCAGCAATCCTATGTTTCAGAGGGTCTCCGTAGAACACGGAATTGTCAGGCACAGCTTGGGAAGGCGTTACTTTAGTTCCAGCTCCAAAAACACATCCATTGCCAATGCTTACGTTTTCTCCAACAAAACCTACATGAATCAATAAAATGTCATAAATATCGTGATTAATACACACAGTGGGGTTTAAAATTTATTTGTTTAAGAACCTTACATTTAGTTTCAAAAATGTTATGATCACCAATTGACTTTGCTTTAACATTTGATCCAACCTCAAAAACATTATTGTTTCCTATATGCATTGGTTCTGAAGACCTACAAGAGGACGACAAAAAGGAAACAAAACATATATGACAGCTTTCGATGAGATTCTTGTTTTTTATATACAAAACATCACAGTAACCACACGGTACGTATTTTTTAATTATAAATATTGATTATTAAAAGAAAATACTGAGTTCTTACGTGTTTTCAATCGTAGCCAACTCCTCAATTATATTTGCATCTCCGATGTATATGGGCCCCCCTGATGCTATAATCTTTGCGCAAGGGTGCACAATCGTTTTTGTTCCAATCCTGACATCTCCTCGTATCTCAGCCTCGACACACACAACTGCTCCGACTGTTATTTGCAAGTTTCTGAGGACAAAACACAAAACAGTTTAGTATGAGAACGTAAACGTACAAAACTGTTAGAAAGTTCAAGTGTATGCGCTTACGCCATATTGAAGCGGCAATAAAGATTTACTTCCGGAATATTCCAAGTGTCACCCTTTCCTATGATCTTAATGCTTCCTGTCTGCCCCGTTAATCTAAAATAAAAGAAGCAAAACTATTTCATGCATTTAAAAACAATAGTAATTTAAAAATATGTATTAGTCATATAGTCAATTATTTGGAAAGACAGCTTCGAAGTTGTGTAGTTTAAGCTGACAATGAGACGATTCATGAGTTCCATGTTCTCATACAACTGACAAAGTGACCACAATTTTGTACATGAATTGTAACAATATGAAATACCTATACAATGAATTTAGGAGGTTTCCCCGTCTATTGAAAAATGATTGTCAGCATGTCATCATAACATATACTACAGCGAAGCGTTGTCAAAAATTACAACTAGTTGAGCGATATTTGACTCATTTTAGTAATGGACCTTACATTTTAGACGCTCACTTCACCCCATTCGACTGCAAACGGCATAAAAATTATTACTCCTCTTGGGTGTGGATATTCCAGGCGATTCCCACGAAGTTAAACACTGACGTTCTTTGGCTTTCCATTTTAATAATGATGCTGTTTATGCACTTCTGGATCTCTCAATACAGAGTAATTAGCATAGGAATGGGCATAAAATAATACTGAGAAAAAGACGAGTTACATGCTAATAATATAGCTAAAGAACCTACGTTCACAAATGTACTTTGACTTTGACTCCATCCCAGTATGATTATGATTAGTCGACCTGAAATTTTTTTACAGTGGGGTTTGACGGTACACACTTTTCTGTGTGCATGTGTATATTTGTAATCTTAAAACCTAATTGTCTCTGTTCCTATATGTCTCATCGTGCGTGCGTGTTTTTCTTCTCTCAACAGAAAATGTATGAAAATTAATGTCTTTCGAACCAACATGAGTTGCATCTACTTCTGATGCTGAGCCTACGTTAAAACGCACAAAATGCTTGGCTAAAATACATCCTCTTGGCTTGCCTGACATAAGAACGTAGATTTCAGTTTTTACAGGATGAAAATGGTTTTATGCACATCATGCACATGCATATATGCAAATTAACTTTGACGATGAATTTTTATTTAGATATGCCCAGTGTTCAGAAGTCGACCATCATAAAATTACAATACGAAGCGAAACTAAGAATACATTCATCATTTGCCATTTGCAAATGCATTCGAGGGAATAAGGAGAACCTATTGATGAAGGTAAAAATATTTCACTGAACAACAATGAGGACTACTAACTACAATTTATAATATTCTTTGGGTTAGCGGATGTAAGGAATAAGTTCAGTTCAGATACATACCTAAACTAATAATTACATTCCTTCTCTCAATTCCCTATCTTTACAATCCAGACGCCATACGACTTCTCGATCAAATTTTTTCAGAGTAAAAATTAACATACACATGTCTCAAAATAACATTTCATACATATAGCGCCCCATCTCCCTCCTACACAACAAATATTTTTAACTGATGACGATTAAGTTCAAGACAATGCTTGAAAGAAAGCGAAGCAGTCGTTTGCAAGCAAATTGTCATAATAATCCCTAGTACCACTTTGTATGATAATACATGAACCTTTCATTTGACTAATTGTTATTATTTGAATTCTTAGAGTAGTTTTAGACACCACATTGCTTCTTTACTAAAGGTAAAGCTCGCGTTACAAATAAGAATTTTAAAACAACTATAGTCAGCAGCAACATGATCTTATATAGAATCTTGCAATTCAAAGCCAGTGAGTTGACCTGCCGAAATTCGACTAATCGTAAGTGTATGATAAAAATCGCTTGAATCCTAAATCTAGAGTAAATTGCAAAGCTAGAGCCCTTTTAAAACCCTTTAGCCTTAGCCTTAGTCTGACTGAACCTTTTCGATGTAACATAAAACTTAGGTAGTCAGTCAGCGTAAAATGACAGTATGAGCTGCCATTGCAGATATAGTCAGGTAGACAGATGAAACGTGTAAATTCTAGCATATTATTTCATCGATTTTATCATAGACTGGGGAAGACATACTTACAGTTAATGACAATTTAAGTGAGAATGTATTAACTAATCTCCATTTGTTCATTATCTGGATTCTGGATAACTGGATTGATCCAGGGTCAAATTTCTCGATCATTAGAGCAAACGATCGTACGATTTCTCTATCATAATGATTCCATTAGAGGAAATGACCGTATCCCTAATCACAGTTGACGTTTGTTGACACTGGAAGTAACGAAATTTGGAGAGGACAGATAAATTAGAGAACGCGAAAGTTCTGATTCAACAAAAAGTACACGTCTTTGCTTATACCTGTCTGGACTGTGAAGTCACCTTAATTTGTGCTACTTAAGGAGGAAACTAAATTTAACATTCTATGCTAATGACAGAATTCATTACTCAACTTTTACTAGCCACGACGGTAATTAGTGCGACGAAATGACCATCATTTAGGTACCCAGAAAGAGGAACTAAAGCAGGCTAATCAGCTTTTACCCATTTCTATTCTAATGTTCATGCAGGTGTGCATCGTGGATATCTCTGTGCCGTGAATGAGAACTGAAAGATAGGAGAATGAAGGAGAAATCTCAGAACAGTCAAGTTCAGTTTTAGCCGTTTACTCTAATGTAAGTAACCATTTAAATCCTCCTACCTAAAACAATGAGTGCACGAAGACAACGACAACCACACGGTTTTCATCCCAAATTCCATGCCGTTTTACTGCCACCACACGAACCCGAATTTCTACCTACCCTCACACACGAGTAACAAAAGCCAAGCGTTATTAAAGGTGAGGTATGAACTCAAATAATGATATACTCGTGTATTACCTGGACGGCAGTCCCACACTGGAATTCATTTCATTTTATGCATTGTTGTTATGTAGTCGCCGTCATTCATATCACCATTCATATCGCTGTAAAATCACGCAGTAGAGACACACCAGAGGAATATATAACAAAAACAAACCATCTTCTTGGAGACTTTATTTTTCTGTTGTTACTGATGATGAGGGATAGTGATGTTATGATTATGAGTTTCGCTTTTAAATCTTTAACGTACCTAACGAAATCTCGTAAAAGGTGAATATTTCTAGCTCAAAGGGTATGATGAAGTGTGTAATGCAACCGAGTGTGACTTTCATATGCATGCAAGGGAATGAACAACGGAATATGGATATGATCATTAAGTAGATGCAACGGCACGTGATGATCTTTTCCTTTCTTCACCAGGTATATAAACTCCCACATCTAAGTCAGGTCACACAAACATTAATTCAGTCGAGGAGTTTCAACCTCAATCCTCTGAATCAACTTGAGAAACGTAATATTTTTGAAGACAAAAATCGTACACCCAGTCACCAACGAGAGGTGAACTACAACTCTTCGTCACACCTGATCACACCTTCAATTAATACGAAACATCCTAACAAGAATAATGTACTAGTGTATTCGGTGCTCCGGTGCTCGTGTCAATTTAAGCTTTCAAGTGCGGTTTGAATAAATACAGTCAGGAAAGAAATGTAACATATTTTGTACTCTTTGTGATTATAATCCATGTATCCGACATCTTACCGGTTTCTTTACGAAGCCACAAAATTGTGAATTACGGCACTAGTGAGTAAAACCCAGCATCAGCTTCTATTTACCATTTCATTTACCGATAGAACAATAATGGTAATAAAATACGAAGAAGATGAAATACATTTTGCAAGAACATTACAGCAGGAATAGGCTAGACAATAGAATAGTGATACTGTGTAGTCCACGAGGTTCAACATGTTATTCATTTTTTTTCTGTATGACACGTTTAGAATAATACCCATTCACTTGTCGTCTCCTTTTCATACGAAACACTTTTTGTCAGATATCAAGCCATGCATATGAATGATAATAACATATTATAATGATTTTTTATTGGAGGCGATGAGAAAGACCGGGTTAAAAAATGAAACGTAGTCGTTGTGTAGCTAGGCTGGTGTGGCAAGTGGTTGTGGAACATTAGTTTTGGGAGTCGTATTGTAATCAGTTTCTGTGATTGAAATACAACCACATTTGTTAGTAGAGACCGTAGAGAGGGAGGACGGCAGAAACTTTGTTCGTTTACATTTGTTCAAGCCACCTCACAAGTGTATTTTTGCAGGTGGCAGTCTTACGTATTGTTCAAGTTTAAGTATACACAAGAAATTCATGACATATAGAAGCAGACGGATGTAGTGTTAAGAGCTACTGAAAAAAGTCAGAAGTCAAAGAATGTTGCTAATTTCCTTGTAAATTTGAATCGTTGGAAAGTTAGTGGATGGAAAGATATGTATGAAATTAGTAGAGGAAACGAGATTTGTTGTATATTTTCGACATTTCATTCTTTGACGGGCTGACGGATAGGTGTTAGCACAATCAGGGGAGCACAAGTAGGAATGCATAAATATAATTTTGTTTTGACTATAAGTATTGCCCACAATACCATCCACCTGCTTCAAAAGGAGTTTAGCTCTGACAAATTTTCACACCTTTTCTTCCAAGTCTTTCTTTTGCTGTCCACATTCTCAGAATTTACGTGCTTGCCAGTAGAGCAACTTGAGTACGACGGAAGAAACGTGTTGAAAAGTGCATAGGAAGGAACATTATACATGCATATTGCATATTGTAAGTGTAAGTTACGAACGGATTTATTGCATGTTATCTAGAGGAATAGACAGTGAGTAAAAAGTTTACAAGGAGGCATAAGCACGCTCGTTCATTCACTCATTTCATTCACTAAGAAAATCATTTTCTCTTCGAGGAAATTATTGAAATTTAAAGGAACATTCTTAAGAAAACAAGTTGAGTTAAGTGACAGGAGAGAAGTAAATTGAGGAAATGTATATGTGTTATACTATGTATTCTGTTAGCAAAAAGTTACAGCTTCTGCTGCACGCACGCATTTTCCCCAAGTTTTGTGAGAGCAGCTAATAATCTAGAAGACTAGTTTCAGCACGGAAACTTTCAATTTTTATTTTTTTTAAAGAGAACAAAATAGTTTAGTAGTTAATAGTGCCAGTGAAAAAGCTCAGAAGAGTTGTTCTCGAGGAAAGACTAGACAAATTTTCTAATAGAGTAGTAAGTTTACATTCATTTATTAAAGAAAAAAAAAATCTTTTAAAAAAGCAACAAAAACTAGCGCGCGGTTAGTATGAAACGCATGCAATCAAGAAAAACTTTTTCAGTTTCGTAGTCAAGTGGTATTCATACTTCTATGTATAGGAATATGAATACCTTTGGTAGGTAGGTTTTGGAGGTACCCTAATCAAGGCAAAACTTTGCCGGGTCATTCCCACTTTTTTAAAAGTTTTCCCAATTCACCACTTGAGAGGTTTCAAGTAGCTCTCCTCTAAAAGATATGATTATTTCTTTAGTTTGGGAAACGTGGCCCTTGGGATCAGTTGAGAGAGGCACTCATCAAGAAAGCTGTGCTGAGTTCTAGAAAAGAGATGAGTGGAATTGCTTATATCTCAAGAACTGCTTGGAAGTAGGGGAGAGATATATATGCTGAAATAACGTTATTGTTTTTTTATAGCTATACTAGAGCGAACAGCTCTCACGAGGGACTTGGAAAGGTACGCATGAAAGGATAGCGAAATAGTCCATTTGCTTCCTAAACCGGGCTCTTTTGTATGGTATACGTTTTTCCTAATTAGTTGGAAAAGGACATATCCTCAGCAGATATTAAAATCCTTGCGACTGATTCAGCAAATTTATTTGCTTGATTACACGAGAAGAACGGATTTTTGGGGGAAAACGTATCATTGAAATTAGCTACTGGTCATGCAATAAGCAGTAATACTGGAAGCAGGTATATTATACTGAGGTTACATCTGAATTCTGATGAGAAAATACAGGACTGCCCAGTTGGTGGCGTAGCGGACCTTTGGCGAACAACTAGTGGCGATCAAAACAACGCTGACGAAGGCAACCAAGGAAATGCTTGCGGGGCTTAGTTTAATTGAAAAGCTTTAACCTTCAAGAGAGCAATCCGTCGACAGTTTAGTTTACGTACTGTCATGGAGACGCTCTCTTTAAGTCGAAAAGCTAAAATCATCCCCTACCAAACTAAATATTCTCATAGGAACAACCTGATGCGGATAGGTTTTGGGACATCATATTACATCATGGCGTTATTGATATTGACGCTTTCTCATAGCCGAAGGATGGAGAGAAATTGAGGTAGATGATGTTTAGTTTGTCTAAAATGAATTTCCATGTGTGGACACGCTCCGTTCTGTACAATGGTATGGTAAGGTGCAATTTATTTATTGCGTGCAAAATATCCGTATGTCCGTACAGGTACATCAAGTGCATTATTTGTGAATTTATACACAAAATCATATACAATAAAAAGTTCCAAGAAATTCACCAATCCAATTTCACCTCTTGAGCACTAAAATGAAATGAAACCTTACTCGACAGAAAGTAGAAAACGGTATTATCCATTATCTAACAACAATGCCTTGCATAATTCATCATACGAGCTTACATTTGCTACACTACTTTGTCGGTCTGTTTTCCTATCATTGTGTACAATACTGGATCTTTGAGAACTTGAAAAATAAGTGAAAGCATCCACTGCGTAACTATCGAATCCTCCCCAACTCATACTATCGTATCCGAAAATACTACTACTACCAAACTCAAAGTGAAATGTTGGCTCGTAATAATCCATTCCATCATCATTTCCTGTTTTGCTTCGTCTCCAATGCAAAGACGGATACACAAAGAAAATTGGCTTAGATGGATCGCTTAACAGAATTTTTTTCTTGTCTCTTTTTGAAGACGAATCCTCTCCTCCTTTTACTGGAGAAGTCGATTCGGATGAATTCACTAAAGGAGATACTTTTTGGCAAACAGGACCAGAATCAAAATAAGTGGCAGTAAATTCCTTCCGTTGGCTTTTACAAGAAGTGTGCTGTCCAGCACCGGGATGAGCACGAGGCCAACAAAGATCTTGATCAATTGTCCCTTGGGTCGTTGTCAGAATAAAAGTTTCCTTCTTTCCACTCCGACTCCTGCTTTCCTCCCTCATCTCAGATTCCTTAGTTGTCCTCATCCCTCTTCTTTTCGGTGCCAATGATGATGCCACTTTTGTAACCTTTTCTTCTCCTTCTGATCTCGTAATAGATTCAGTCACTTCCACTGCCACTCTTTCCGAATGAGTGAGCGGGTAAGTCGCGGAAAATCTTATGATTTCCATTTCACTCCCAGAGGAAGCAATGAGACAGGTCGAGAAGAAGGCAAGCATCAACACAAGTCTGATGTGGTCGTGTCCCATTCCTTCGTTTATTCCATTTCGCTATACAAACGAAGCTCTTTCCTGTTTTTTCCAAGTGTCTCGTACACTATTAGCGTTGGGATGCGGATGGATATGTGTAAAAATATACAAATATTCATTTTATATCCTATTTTCTGTTCGCTGATCTTTTGACTTGACAGCTCCAGAAATACAAACATCAAACTTTTACTGAATGTGTCCAAAACATGCTCCAAGCGAATCATCCTACGACAACAGATGCAAGCCTTTTTCATGCTCATCACCTTTGATCTGTGTTGTCTACTTCTAATGTAAGTAAGCTACTAAACAGAAATATACGGTCGAGGGACCGTATAAGATTTAAAAATAGTAGGTGCTGCATGTTTGCCATTGGTAAACAAACGTAGGTGATTCTAACATCGTCAAAATGAATGTTGAGCAAACTCTGAAAAACAATTTAAATGCATAACAAAGGTACACAGATAAACAATATTGCATAGTATAACATGCTTTTCTCAAACAAAACTAAAAAATAGTGCAGGATATGGGGTGAAGTAACACCATGCATGTATAAGGTTATTACTGCAATTCTTTTCAATTTTCCACTACATTCAACAAGCAACTGCAACTGCCTATGAATAAAAAGCTATACAAAATTGATAATAAAGCTACGCACCTGGGACATTAATACTGGAAGTGAAGAACACATGAACTAACTTAATTTTAAGAAGGCCTGACGACTCTAGTCGTAGATTGTAGAATTAAACCATTTTGTATCGATCAAGTTCGTTTCTTAAACTTTGCAGCTTTTTTCATGTTCATATTGGTCTGCTTCTTGCCTCACAAATTATTTTGTTATATACAAACATTTCAACTAGACAAATTGAAGACAAATCTGTTCGTCATCTCGTACAAATAACCTATTGGCTATGGTTCCCAGAATTACAAAAAAAACTGTTTTCCACATTCTCCTTCTCATTCTCTTTCCAGTATACTACAGTATTACTTGGCTTTTATATCACAAATTGTACACCTTCTTTGACAAAAGCTTGACAAAAGCCAGCAGTCCTTTTCACCCTCTTGTGTCTTTCTTAATAGAATTGTTCATATTTTGGTATACTTTACACCCATCGCACTCATCCCTCTGGTTATTCAAGCACACAACAACGTATGAAAAGTGGGGAAAATCCTTTTTAAATCTTGAAATGCATATATACTTAACTGCATCTGCTGAATAATATCTTCCACTTAACTCACTCTCGATAATGATTGTACTCTTCCAACTGACACTTTTAGGCAGACATTGCTAATGTTTACTGGCAAATTAACACTTACTTGCGAATCATAAGGATACGATGATTTATATGCATTATAGTATAATATATGCATGTAGTTTAGCATTTATGTATATGTGGATATGGAATAGGAACGTTACTTTTATTCACTTCCATGTTCCTTTGGTACACTAACGAACCCATCTTGCTACATAGTTAGCTAAATCACTTTCTCAAACAGAACAGAGTACGAATATAAAGTTGATCTAGAGTGGAACCTAACGTAGATGAGGAAGGATGTAGAAGTGTTAAAATTATATCATCTTCACACTCCCTCCACAATGGATATGGGAGAACAAAGTCAGCTCACATGAACACCTTCACTGCTGCTTGCTACCTAGCAAGTAAGAATATGATTGCCCCGAAACACAAACCCTGTGTCAAACCTCAAACATTTAACTACACCCCCAAAAGAAGAAATATGAAGATTTTTGAGAAAAACTGACTGAAAAATACCTCTAAAAATTCACATCATACAAAATTCTGCCCGTGAGCTCTGAATATGTTAAAGATTCAACCCAACATCCGTCCGCTCATGTGTCCCTAGTAGCTGAAAACTAGAAACTTTGTTCTAGATATGAACCTCGTACACACACCAAGCTTCTGTATATTTACCCGGCAGAATCTAATGTAGCCCGGTGATGTGAAGGCGGAAAACGCATACAACCTATATGACCCGTTCTGTTCTCGTTGATCCATTGAAATGCATGAAGAGGAGTTTATTCAGCTTAAAGGCTTGCAAGTGAGACTTCTGCGAGGAAAAATATGGGAAAAAGTTCTTCACAAAAAAACTAACTTGTTTGACAGAGAAGGAAAAAAAGACACGTACACAGACACTTATTCATATGGCGTGTTCATTGCTCTATTCCAAGTATTTAAACTGCAAACGAAAGTACGCAGATTTTATGCCTTTGTCTTATTCACCACAGATTTTTTGACCCCTTCCACTTCCACATTCTTCATTCAGTAAAATATAAAGTTGATATTTTATGTAATCTCACAAAGTACTTGAGTATAACACTACGGATGCCTATGCATCATCATGCAATCCCCCTCTGAAGAATTGCTTTAGCCGGGAGCAAAAAAAACAGATAAAAAGTATCTGCATATTCTTCGGAGACACGAATAAAAAGATATGATTGCTGACTGCTCGCTGGTGCTGTTGTTATTTTACGGAAAAAATTCTTTCTCTTCACTTTCTTATGTGACAAGAGTTTAGCAGAGGAATAACGGAAAACTTTGCTATTATGCTTTACCGACGACACAACACAAAGCCCTGATTTCCTTGGTCTCCCTCTCTCTTCCTCCACATGGCTCTTCTTACGAAAGAGAAGTCCCATAACTACCCACAACTCGCTCAGAGTCAAGCACTCTCCAGAAGCAACACTAAGTCTACCAGTGGGTTTGCTGATCACTGCAGAAAAATGTATGCTATGAATGTATATTATAAAATAGGAAATGAGAATTTTTTTACAGGATGAACGAGTAAAATATATAGTGAGAGAAAAGGAGAAGGAAAGTAGAGATCAAAACTTTTACTTTCTTTCACTCACAAACGAAAGGTAACTCCGCAGGGCACTCCTTCCTCCTCTTTTCTTATTCTCCAGGTTAAAAAAGGATACAGAGAAGAGGAAGAAAAAACCTGTAATACTTTTCCTTCTGCTGACTTGAGAAATATTATGAGCGAATAGAATTATGGATTTGGGGGAAAAAGATGGCATGCAGCGGGTACGAACACACATGCAAAGAATCAGCATCAGGGACCTCCGACAGAACAAACCAAAGAACACAACATGTCGGTTTTGACACACAAGAAGGATTCGAGAAGTGTTCTTCACGACTCACTCTCCAGGCTCATACCACGCAGCTATTATTATCAAGAAAAAAAACTCAAACCTCTAGAGAAGTGGAAAAGTAAAGGAAAGAGATTTGAGAACAACCAAGAGGGAAAGATATCTTCACGTGTACGTTACATGTAAGTTTCCAACTATATGTGACTGTGACACTGACAACGACAACATTGCACAGGGGGAAATGACGAAAGTGACAAGAAATCTTGTGCATTTGTGGATGCTTATAAATACAGTAAATAATGGGACATCTAGAAAAATTCTTATTTAGAGATGTATGCACACCAAGACTTGTATAACCTGAAGAAAAAAATATGAGAGATGACTAGTAATAATGCAGAAGGCAAAGGGCAAAACTGGATGAAAAGTTTGAAGAGTTTGCCGATCTTTTTGTGAGCAAACTCAATAACTTCATTTCACGACACACAGCCCCACAATAAGCTTTTTCAAAGAATGCATTGAACTTAAGATTTTTATATCGTGATATATGAATGTTATTCCAGGGGTCAAAAAGCCTCAGCGCACTACTGGTAAGCAGATGGGAAAGACTTTTACTGATCGTTTCTGAAATGACGATGATACACTCCGGTAAAAGAATTGCTCTGAGAGTATATGTATAATGCGCTAAGTTTTTAAATTTTCCCAATTCTTCATCTGTACAATTTTCCTTATTCCCATAATGATTTCCCGTATGCTTTGAGAAATCCTTTGGCACCCTTCTAACAAGTTATGGGAATTTCGTCTCCTCATTTTCGTTTGTGAGAGACAGCTCGTTTTATTCCTGTCATCTCTACTTTCCTTTTTCATAAATCCCTAGCTGATACACGAAAGTGACTAAGAGAATAGGCTTGAAACATAAATGATGGGGTTCGGTTGATAGCTTTTTTCCATTCTGTAAACAGGCACAGAATAGCAGTTCGTTCAAAGGCTACGTTTAGTTTCTCCGTGTCATAAGGGGGAAACAAAAGGTGCAGCGAAATCATTTCGCTAAGAAGAAAATATTTTTCTCTATATTTTCCTAAAGTCGACAATTTATATACTGATTGCTTTTGTCCGTTTATGAATCTCTGCATTATTTAGTGGAGGACAAGAGACAAGGGGAAGATGCTATATGTCGACAAAGAGAAGATTAGACTCGAGCTGCTTTCTTCAGCTTTATACTCTTCCTTCAATTTCAGTTGAAAAAAACACAGACAACAGCTTAAGCTCTCACACAGCGTGCAGCTAAAAGGAAGGAAATGGACGTTGGCTGAAAACAATCAGAGAACGTTTACTTGGATAGATGTTGTGCAAGCTGTGTATATGATGAAAAGCACCGTGTCCGAAAAGGCAGACGGTTTTCCCACATCCACAAAAGGCGAGGAGTTGTATTTTTTATGGAAAAGATAATATGCTTATAGAATAGCAAACTAAGATTTTTCGGACAAATATTTTATATTTGTGAATGTACATACATACATGTACACAGCTATCACGAGAAAAATCTCAGTCCAGATGAAATACCTTCATTGTACTTACTTATGTAATGTGTCAGCTTTCACCCCAGGAAACACGGAAAATCGAGAGTGGACACACACGGGAAGACAGGAAGAGAAAAGGACTGGAAGAAAGGAAAGGAGGAGAGGAGAAACAAGCACATGCTATTATTATTACAGACGCTTTTTCACAAAAAAGTAGCACTTGTAGAAAATCGTTTGGTCAGCTTTTTGTCCTGGAAATTGGTTTTCATTCTTGCCCACACACCCTTAAATTTGAACATGCAACGCAATTTTACTTACTCGGGGGTTTTACATCCTTTATCATCACATTTTTCGTTTGGATAGCGGATAGTTTCAGAAGCAAAGAGAATGAAGGAGGATTGTGAAGGAATGGAGTATGTTCATGAATTACTTACTGCTAAATAGAATCAGTCTGACAGAGAGACAGATTATTAAGGAATATGAACGATCGAAGAAATACCTCAATGATGGATGACTTTTTAAAGGAATAGACAATAGGCAGGCATGCAATGAGTGCAAAATTCAATTTTATCTTGTTATTGTTATCATTCGGGTCGGTTGAATGAAAATAAAATAATGACCCATGACCCTTCTTGAGTTCGTGGAACAAAAGATGCAGAAAGAATTCACATCTGCAGCGTATTTCACCTCAGTCATACCCCAATTTACATGTTCGTACTTAATGTAAACAGTTCCCTTCAGCTTATCGTTTCTCATGGGTAATATGGTTTTTTCTGGGGGTATAGAAACTTTGATGTAATTGTGACAAAAAATTATTATAATTCTCACATTATTGCAACATTGGACTATGAGAGCAAGAGAAAACACAAATGTTATCATCCACTGTAACCGTGATTAATTCTTTAAATAAGAGCAAACACCTAAACTAAACTGACAGGAAAACCCCATATTTGTAATTTTATAATGTAGAAAATATTCTTATTTCGTTACTTACGATGCAAATATCATGTCATACTTTCCTTGTTTAGGGTATTAAAAAGTCTTTTATCAATACTACACCAATACAGTAGAGCACGGTATTTTAAACAGCTAGCTCAGTTCACCATAAACTTTGAAATTGAAATATATAAATGTGCCTTCCTAATGCGTATGCAATGCGTATCTACAAGTATTACATGCACACCCACATCTATCTCTCATCCTTATTTATTACATGGGCTGTGAAATGTAATTATGGGAGTCTTGCCGAATTACTTTACTTCATTATATTATTTATCTCTTCTGGAAAAATGGAAAAGGAAGCTAAAACGAAATTTTGAGTCTTCATATGCCCAAGAAAAGACCTGATAGAATACCTAAATAAATAGAACGTACAAACGGCTAAAAGACTAAAGATGAAAAATAAATTGCTATTGCTATCCCTCTAAATAGCCTCTAAAATGTGTATTCCTTGTATTGTTGTTATTGTGTGGTGTGTCAGTTTTGAGTATAGAGATAACTACATGATGAAAACAAAATTTGAAAATGTTATTTGGTTTTTGAGTTAGAACAGCATAAATAGCCAGACGCACAGACAGTCTACATCATCAAGGTAAGAGTAATAAACCATTCTTCCGTAAGTCGTGCTTAATAAAGTAAATGTTCTGCACTTATTTTTGCAGAAATCCTGGTTATTTCCTCCTCATCAATGTGTCAGAGAGAATTGGAGTGATTAGTGGATGTACCAATTCCCTTCATTTAAAGTTTTCCTGACAGTGGTCCTCCTGTACCTTATCTTAGCGTAATTCTGAATTATGCAAAAAGCGATCTGGCCTTTTGCGGGATGAAGTAGTCTTACGAAATACACGTCAATTATTATGAGTTATCCTTATCATGTCCGACCGACGTATACCAGGTTCCAAATTAGCCACAGTCTTTATGCAAAATGAAGACAAATGCCATAAGGTAATAGAATGACTGATTAGTTCCTTCTAGGATAGGCTAGACTAAAATTCTCATTAAAATTCTTAAATATAGAGTAATTAATCATGTGAAATGTAACTCATTATTACCTTGAGGTTTTCTAAAGGCGAAGGCGAAAGCACTACGAGCTTGCCACCCATCCGAATGACAAGACGACACGAATAGACCGAATATCGAAAAAGTCTCACCTCGCATTCACAACTACGCACAGAGTATGTGACTTAATTAAATTAACATTGCGTGATTGCATACTATTTTATTATGTAAAAGTGAAATGCACACCAATTACATTTATTTATAACTCACAAAAATTGTGAAACAAAAACTCGTGAAAACTAAATATACAAACATTTTTTTTTTGTTTTGACAATTCTTCATTTGAATGTTTCACAGAAAACTTTATGTGCGCATATCACCCCTCACTAAAAAATCAGCAAGGTTTATATGCACATGACGGAACAGTCGAACGAAATGAACAAAGCAAATAGTAAGACATGTAGCACAGCACATATTAAGACTAATTTTTCAAAGCTTCTCTACAAATATCGAATTGGGAAGTTTTCAAAGTAATCTCCAGCCAATTAGTATTCCTTACTTTGTATTTCTTTTATATTGGTTTGTTTATTCTCTCTTTATATTGCACGACAATAAATAATATTTGTAAATCAATTATCAATTTATAATTTATTGCAAAATTTAGAAATCGAACTATCCAAAATTGCAAATATATAACCTGCCTGCGTACATTTTTACAAAGTACATTCATTTCTTTTACTTGTAATTTATTTTAAGTTTGAAACTGATTTAAGGGACAGACTGGTAGAAATATTTAGAAAATTACAACAAATGCACAATAAAATTTTGAAAAAGGAATTTATTAAAATAAATCATTATTATTAGGTGCACTTTAAAAACTACGTCGAAAATTATCGTTTCTTTTAGCCAATAATTCAGAAAAAAACTATATCTATACATACTTATTCTAAGAGGTAGAGCTGTATGCTTAATGACATACACATAAAATCGAAACCAGAATCAGGTTTAAACATCCAGTATGATCTAGCATTTTAAAATGATTATTTTACTTACAAAAACTTATATAATAAAATCGTGTGACTAGAATTTGAAGAATTTCCGTATTTTCTAAATACAGACGTACAAATTGTCTATCCACTTGTGATGAGCGAATGACTTTATTGTTTTAATTTATTGTTGTATCACCAGCAAAAATGTGCATTTCGATATGATTCTTAATTTCAGAAATTGATTCTTCGATCCCAAATCGTCGATTACAATATGGGCACACACTGACGCTATTATCGTCACAAGTTTGGTTTGTAGATGATTTACTGTTGAAGTACGTCCCAACGGGCTCACCACCACTGTTGGAACTTACAACAGGATGCGATGCAGATGAGGACGATCTCAGAAAGTGCATCTGCTGTTCTTTTGTCTGAAAAGAATTTTCAGATTTACTTGGACCATTTAAACGTTTCAAATGTCCATCGACTCCAGTACAACGGACCATTACTGTAGATCTAACGTGACCATATGAACGACTATTTTCTGGAGAATCTTTAGAATCAACACCTGGTCTTGATGAATTTCCAACAATTTCAGAAGAGACTATTCTGAAACGAATGGCATTTTTGTTCATGCAAATCATTAACGAATGGAAAAAAAATCAATCAAAAATTGGAAATTCTGTACTCAGGACATTTTCATACCTTGGAGTTCTATTTGTGGCGGACTTGGGTTTTGGAGAAGATCTATTCTTCACAGGTTTATTTATCACCCCACTTTGTTGGCTTTTTGGGCGACCATTATTGGCACTAAGCATGCCAACTAATTGCCTCGATTGAGTTTCGCGTGCTATTTGTTCACACTTTTTTAAAAGGTTTTGTATTACTGGATTCCGTGGACTTAAATCCCCTGGGTCTGTCCCTGTTACAAAAAATAAAATTTATTTTCTAAACTGAAATTGATTGTATTGAAAACCACAAAACCATTTAGTATTTTAGTGCTAACCTTCATGGAGATAGTAGTGATCTCGTAATGTCGGGTACATCTCAGGAGATTTTTGACACGCTCCCTCGATCAAATTAACTAATTGTAATACTTCGGCTTCTAACGAGGCTATTTTTGCAGTTTCATGAGTGGGCATAGTTCCCGAATCGTCGATACAGAGCCGATTCTTTAAAAAATAACTATAAATTAATATGTTGCATTTCTTCAGCCAAGATGCAAGATGCCTAGGAGTCAAAATTTAATTCATAGAAATCATACCCCCAAAACGATGTCACGCCCTATTGAATCTAGTTTAAAAACCAGTGATTGTATGGCCCTTTCCTGGTTTCCTATTACAGCTTTCAATAAAAATTCTTGCCCCCCTGGTCGTCTTATATTGACCCTTTGCTACCAACAAATCCATATAGCATCATTCAAAATTTAAACCCAGAATTTAAATTAATTACATATAAGCGTGTATGAAAAGCGCAAGCTTTTACTTTTAAGTCTCTTCCTCTCAAGTCCAAATATGTTTCCCCTTTGCATTTATTCAAGTCCACCAAAGTTCCTTCATGATCGCGCACATTTTCATACCCCCTCGCATTTAACGTATACAATAGATCTGACAAAAATCGGTGGATTCTGCCCTTTTCTCGTATAGTTTTATCTAATTGATCTTGAAGCTGTTTATTTGCCTTCCGAAGCGAAGATGCCTGCTCTTCGGCGTCTCTTAGTAGCTCTGGACTCATTGCAATCTTGCGATGGGGATTGAGATGGTGCATGGTACTAAGCATAGAAAGCTATTTAACAAACATTTTTGAAACAAGTAAATATATTATTCACAAACATTAATCTGTAATAGTCCGTCATGTCGGTAAATAAATTTGATAAGCATACTTACGGATCGATTATTAAACAATGGATAAGACTGGTCATGATTATGTTGTTGCCCTTGAACTCTACTTTCACGATCGCACACAACATTTTGACTTTTCTTGCATGTTTTTCTTTGTTTTCGAATACAAGGTGACTGTCCATCCAGGCTGGAATGCGACCTTGGTAAGCCTTTATTGTCCATTTCTAAATTTAAAGATTATTGAAGTGTTCAAATCTATTCGTAAAAAAAGTTCAAAAATTGATTGCGGTAAGATACTCCTTATTGATATCATTAAAAGAGAGCCAATAAAAATGCATAAGAAAAAAAATAGGGGGCTTCTATAGCATAATTAACTTATTTTTGGAATTTCATTCGTTTCATTTTTGTTCGCCAACTAATAAATCTGAAGTGATAGAGGAAGGGAGGGAGGAATCTATTCTTCACATATTTTTTTTTAAATAATAAATTAATGTAGGATAAAATTCTGGCTACTTTAGAGGTTAATAAATTAATCCTCCAAATGATGCATAAAGGATGTGGGCACAGCTATAGTAACTTTGCGAGAGTTTAAATAGGTTTTGGTTTTCAAGCGATTTACTACGTTGATCAATGTAACTAGCATAACATTTGAAGTGACACATCACTGGAGAATTAATATGAGAAACTCATGATTTTGGTGTGTAATTTTACGTTTGTTTTGAACTGCAATGATCGTATTCTAGTATATGCATGTATTTTATTTTCAGTAATGTTTTTGATGCATTTATTCCTATTAACGTCTTTCACATGACTTATTATTATGCCACCGTTAAGGACAATGTTAAGAGTTTGCACCAACCAGCATAATACATACTTGTTGTATTCACTCACGAACTTCTGTTCTCACAAATGTGTTTACTGATGTCTGAAAATTTTGAAAGATACTACGTTGATCAATGTAACTAGCATAACATTTGAAGTGACACCTCACTGGAGAATTAATATGAGCAACTCATGATTTTGGTGTGTAATTTTACGTTTGTTTTGAACTGCAATGATCATGTTCTAGTATATGCATGTATTTTATTTTCAGTAATGTTTTTGATGCATGTATTCCTATTAACGTCTTTCACATGACTTATTATTATGCCACCGTTAATGACAATGTTAAGAGTTTGCACCAACCAGCATAATACATACTTGTTGTATTCACTCACGAACTTCTGTTCTCACAAATGTGTTTACTGATGTCTGAAAATTTTGAAAGTTGCACACAGCTAGGGAAAATTTAACTTCCTTCACTACTACCGAAACTTTGACAAAGAAGCGGAAATAAACTGGAAACAAACTATTTGGGGAATGTGAATAATTGAGATTATTACCGTTGATGATGGGGTGGGGGAAACTGCAGGAACGCCAGCATAAATGTATACTGGTTACTGGATTTATATATAAGAGACAGCTACATAAGCTTTCCCACAGTAGTCTGGTCTGGGCTATCGCTATTTACGAACAATCAGTCATGTAAATTAAATAAGGTATGCTGTGTATATTATTCATGACTCTTATTAGCTTCAGTTGATGAAGGTACAAAAAAAATTAATCTAGGACGCTAAATTAGCATATTGTGCCTTGTGCGACAATTGCACAAAAATCAATATTCTTTCCATTGAATCTTATAACTTCGAAATGGAATGCATTAACAAATTTCACTCATAGTATATGCAAAATTAGGCAAAAAGCCGTCATTACATGCAGTACAGTACAAACAAATAAAGTATAATTTTCTCTACAAATACCTGTCACATGTGTACTCTTTTTTCACTACACTCTCTGTATATGTATGTATGTATATAAATGCTGACAGAATGATATGAAGAAATCTTATTATTCATCGAAGACAAATAACCAGAAAATACCTTACAAAAATAACTCTCGAGTCTCCAGTTAGAATTTTGGTTCATCAACAAAAGAAAATATGAACATGAAACGGAATAGATAATTTAACATTTAAATTGACACTATACATATACTCCTCCTGCAGTATGCATTACGTTCACTTTACCATTTAACTTTCTTTCGGGTTTTCCATACCAAATATCATATTAGCAGATTTTTGCAGTCATCAAGACATCAACTCAATCCTTATTTTGCAAAAATCTGGCAGTTGTTTTTTTAATTAAGTACATATCAACTTACGCCTTATAAATTTTGTAAATATATACTCAATTTGCCTCCCATGTCAATAACAGGGACAAATGAATGGCATATGAAACAAGCCTTGACACCCATAAAAATTCCATTACCAGTTTCGGTTTCGGTATTTTAACTTTAACACATAATTCGCAAGAAATTAGCTTATAAAGTTTGGTTTCTTGGTAGAACATAAAAGTTTCGAATTTTTACATGTTTAAGCAAACGAAACCTTTCAAAGCAAAGTCTACATAAAAGGCACATGTTTAAAGAATCTCGCATTATTAATGCATCCATGTTGTTAGTATAATGAAATGTGTAAGGAATGAGGTCTGGCTGGCGCTGGATATCGATCGCTGCATATTAGGAAAACGCTTCAAAAATATGCATATACGGTCAACAGTGTCAGATTTGCTTGCTTGTGCACTTGATGTGTGAAATTGGAATTTTGGAATGAAGATTTAGAGGAGCAATAATGTAAAGGGTAGAATCAAGATCAAGATTCCCACGTTATATGCTTGTCAATGTACAGTTGGTTCTTGCGGTTTTCATATGGGATGCGATGAGATGCCGTCAAATGAAAGCAGATGATTTTACTTACTTACACCTCATCAATACATACACATCACACAATACTGCACAGAAATAACTGTGTTCTTTCACGGATAATTTAAGTCTTACAACTACCAATCAAAACCCAATCATATTTTTCTGATCTTACTTATTTCAAAGTGTTTCAACAAACTAAACGGACTTATCATCATGGACTTACATTAAATTGCCAGTTGACTGCAAAACTTGGAAGAATTTAAACAGTCTTCTTGTGTCTCCACGTTCAACGTTAAATAAATGCCTTTTCATTTTTACCTACTGCCAGTTCCGCTTTTGGGCTGGTGTGGCTTTATTCGAAGTTCGAACTCGTGGTGTAAAAAATACAATTTGTAGTACATATTATATTTACAACTGATGTTATCAGATTTCAGACATAGTCATTTGATCGATGTAGTAAGTGATAAATTGTTAGTTTTTTAGTGATGGTTTAAGTTTTTACACGGTCAACAGTATGTTTAAGGTAGGTCTCGCTCGTGAATTGATGTTAACATTTCGGAATAACCTGCATCCGTTAATTTAATAATAACAAAAAATTGTAATCATTGAATCATGAAACGGGTGACGGACTAAATATTAAAAATCCTTTGGGACTAAGATTGTCGGGGATTGTATGATAGGTTGTATGTTGTATGTGTTTGGTTAGCCGTTACAAATATGAAGTAATCAAATCAGCACGCGATTCGATTTTGCGTTACGTCATACCAGTTGTACATGTTTTTTCAGTGATTTGATTTCCTTGGCTTTTTTGTGCTTTAGATTAGAACTGTTGACTGTCGGCAATAGTTGGCATGAAATATTTAAACTTTTCCATAATATGTTCAGTATTGGTCATTGGTTGTATTGTTGTATGACACACAATAGTGTGACATGTGGTGACATGTTCTATGCTTCACCCCATGTCCAGACTGTAACCAATGTACAGACGATCAATGCTCAGCAAAACTAGTCGAGCTAGTCAAATTTCTCCTTTTAATACTATGTTTAGATAAAATATGTGAGCTTTTTTTTGCAGATTCCCAAGAAATAGGAAACTACATCTTAGAAAAAAAAACAAATTCAATTATGGATAATAATGAGTCAGCTAAGGAATGAGGGGTATAATCCTGAACACCAATCCAGTAGTAGAGACACCAATAGTGACACTTCTCAAGCTGTGGAAGATCGTCAGGTGTGTTCCTCGTCTTCGTCCCATACAACAAGCAGTAGCAGTGAATATCATAATTCTGAGCTGATTTGTTTGAGTGGCAGTGGAAGTGTAGGAGACGACACGGAAGAGCTCTCCGGCTCATTGTCGTCATCACATTCCAATATTTCAAACTCGGCTGGCTTCACTGACAGTTCAAGCCTTAGGACTTCTTCATGGAGATCATTTCATGCCGAAAGTGAGGAATTGACAACTGATGTAAGTAGAAGTAATTCAATTTCTTCTGGAAGTGAGCCTGAAAAAAGTTCTCAAGATCTGGAAGTAGATCAGCCAGTAAATGGCATTTTTGAGCCAGACCATTATTCGACCGAGGAATTCGAAACGGATGAAAGTGAAGACACATCGACATCGAGTTTGACATTTAACAAGACTCAGCCAACCGAGAATGCATGCAGTCCCTTGAATGATAGAAAAATTAGACCTTTATCTCAATCCCAGTCGTATAGAGGGCAAGTAAACCGGCGAAACACATCAGTTATTCCGGAACAGAGGACAGAGATATTTGCTGGTCGAGAGCGCAACCTTAGACGATCAGAAAATCAAGGGTTTGGCTTGTTACGGCGGTTAGACAATTTCCTTCACAGAATGTCAGTACGTGTTGCTAGATATCACAAGGAGCTGTGTATAGTTTTCCTTGTTTTCGCTAGTGGCTTAGCCTCTCTTAGATCCACGTGCGTTTTATACCACTTTAATATACCACAGTTATTTTGTGCTATATTCCTTATTAATATTTATTTTTTCCCTTCAACCAGACCTCCGAAAATACGAGTTGTGTCAACACCAGGTCCATTCTTCGAAGACAAAGATGCTTCGTATTTCCTTCAAGATAACTATATGGGGGAATATATAGACCTGGCGAATAAACAAATTCCTTATCATCCATCATTTTTATTTTATTATGCTTCTTGGGACTCGGAATCAGTAGCTTCAAAGACCATATTTTTAAATGTTGCAAAACATTTCTTCTTTACGTATCATGGACAGGTTAAATTTTATGCAATCAACTGCTGGTGGCCAGGAGGACAGTGCAGAAAAAATTACAAAAATTTATCTCACTATCCTATTTTTGTAGCTCATATAGGAAAATCAGCGGTAAGTAAATTCTTAGTTCACATATTATGTTATTATAGTTATGCAAAGCGTGTTATGAAATTTGGTGTAATGTAATTTGCGAAAATGAAAGCAAATAAATAGGCTGATACATTTGTATATTATATGATGTATATTATGCATATATCTAGGGTATTATTTACAATGGCCCTATCAGAGAAGAGCCCATGATTAAATTCATCAGTTCTTTGTTGAAGCCAGTAACGAGAATAGATACAGAAGAGGAGCTGTGGCACTTCAGGGCTCAGCACGACGTAAGACTTTCGACATTAATGAAGTTGGAATTATATTGTGATTGTCGACATTTTTCTTTGTTTGCACTAAACCACTAATTTTCTATAGGTCATAATGCTAGGATATTTCAATTTTACCTTGGAGGATGCAAATGAAGCTTATGAAACTTACCTGCAAATGGCATTACGTATGTTACCTACCTTATGTTCACTTATTATAAGTGACTTATAACATAACGTCGTAGAACAGATTTCTTTTGGGTGCTCTGTATAAAAGCATAATTATGCAGTAGACCTGTTCTCTGTACCTCTTTTTACGAATCTGCCAAGTTTCCTGTTTCAATTGTGGTTTTTAACTTACTTTGTCAAGGAACATTTGAAGCTGATCCATTCAATCAAGTTGGATTCGGAGTGTTTTTACGTCCAGAACTTGCCGAAAAGTTTTTTTTAACATCATCAAATGCGATATCGCTAGTTTTGTTTAATGAAATCCATACGGCGAAATGGCACGGAGGTTACCATGCACAGGGTTTGAAAGGACCAGTAAGCCAAGTTGCAGAATGGATAATAGAGAGAACAAAGACAGTGCCTCTGACATGGGTGTATGCTTTAAGAAATGGATTTGCCAACCGTCCTGCTGCATTAGGACCACATGACTTTGCTCAACAGCTTGCTAAAGGTCCTGTGATGCTTTTAGTCACACGGAGATATTTTCCATCAGGGCATTCCCCATTTTATACTCAAGTGAAGGAAGTAGCTCTAGACTATTACAATTGCAATAAAAGTGGAAATGTAACAAAGTTGAGAAGAACATCTCATAAAGTAAATTCAGGTAAAATGTCGTACGTTTGCTATTTGCTTGCAAAATAGTTTAAAGCAAACAAAAGTTAGCATTTTTGGGAAATTCATTAAAATCTTATTGCTAATACGAATTGATGTTTATTTTATTATAGAATGGGCGTCACTTTGGAGTACAGTTGTAGAAATTTGTCAGCGTAGAGGAAGTTTTCAATGTCAACAATTACTACCTAATATAAAACATTGGGAGAAAAAACGAGTTCTTTTTAAGCGCGAACCGTTGTCTCATTACGAAAATGTTTCCTCTGCTATTAACTTCACTGGACTCAGCTGTATTTCCGAAAGGCAATTCAAGTTTCTTGCAATTGATCCAGTTGACGTGCCTTACTTTATCGAGCTCGGACTAAGTAGCCTAAAAAGTACTCATAAAAACATTGGCGAATACGAGTTGGACCCTATGGCGTTTATTATTGATTCACAGGTAATGTGCCCATTTTCAAAATTTACACTCTGAAAATTTAGAATTAGATAGTCAGATTGTGTATGTACAATATTTCATAAATTTTACTCCGCAGAATGATGTAATTTTGCCTCTACCTTCATTGAATATCACGGAAATAGCCATTGCTATTCATAACTACACTGTAACAATAGAAAGTGGAAACATTGACACTCTTCAAAGTAGGTTGCAATGGAGTAGAAATCAAAATTTGCATTCAGAGAGAAAGACCCAGCCTAACGTAGATCCACCAAACTTCATTAAAGAGTTGGTCATCTGCCGACCTTGTGGACTATATCGGTGGAAAGCACGAGGGAGGAAATTCTGTCTTGCTACTATTTTCAGCTTCATTTTGTGGTTTTTGTGCAGTTGCAATTACGCATTTGGTAGGACTATCACGATTTTTAGCTGAAAATTATAGCGATGGAGGTTTGAAAGTTACATTGGCCAAAATTGACATGTTCAAAAACTCTCTACCTCTTGAGCTTAGCCCTGAGCAACTTCCGACAGTGATATTTCTGCCCAGTTGGAAGTAAGTTTTTTTTGTAATAGAAGAGTAATTGAGTAATGATTTGCATTTTGTCTCTCTTTTAACCTAAAACCACTTCATGCTGATTTTTTTTGTTGACAATTAAGCCGTTCCGATATTAGAATGTATCCAGAAACTCAAGAAATTTCATCTTTGGGACTGCTACGTTTTATTTTAAGTGAACTTGATCCATACACTCGAGTTCAAGCTAGCTTGATGACTCCGTCATGTGGAATTAACAGTGGAAACTGCACATTGTCAGATCTGCAAACCGATTTACCGTGCAAACCATCGAATTTACATACGCCATCAGTGTGGAAGGTATCGAATTCAACAACTGAAGAACGATCAACATGCTTAAAATCTAGCCGATCGTCTGTATCGAGTCAAATCGAGCTGCTTCTTCAAAAACTTCAAAATGGAGAAGAAGCAATGTTCGATAAGGTTGGAGGACCTCTTAATCCGATGGTTAGAATGAAGCGTTTTACGTACTTCAACATGTTTAATGAAATATTTATTCTGTGTTTATAATCGTTTACTGGAAAACTTTATTATTTTATTTGTCAGACTACGCAACACTGGAACGGACAGCTACTTGATCGCCTCAGAACAATGGCAGTAACATTGGACGTTTCGTAGCCTCAGTGTTAATTTTTGTTGGATTCTCTAAAGAATGCGTACGCACGTGGTCTCAAATTCATTTAAATTATAAATTGCTGCTGATGAGAACTAAACCCTCCGCACTGTTTTTGAAATTAAAAACAAGGAATGTGATGTGTCCCATACTTGTAGCTCGATATGTCTAACCTACGAGTGGGGAATACTTTTATATGAGTGATGAATTGCAAGAAAATACAAGCGATACTATTACCCACGGGCCACGACAAAGAACGTACCTAGGCTTTTGTAGGAACGTGTAGGTGTTAATAAACAAAATTCTTCTATGGATTCTACATGACAAAGACTGCTAATAGAAAATACGAGAAGGCGAGCTACCAAAGACTAGACGACATTATAGAGATTGTTTGCTCTTCTGAAATTCTAAATGTCCTTTGTACAAGGTTACTATTTTTAAAAATTTTGAAACGTGTCGAACGAAATGTCTAACAAGATCTGACATGAGATACCTTTTATGGTGCTAGGGCTAGCTTTTCAATTCACTCTGCTGATGAAATCCTTAAGTATCCTACGATTTCGTGCTACTAATATGCATTTGTAATAAGTGGGTTCATACTTTAATCGCTAACAATTTACAATTTATTATGCCCCTAACAAAGCAATTATCAGTCATTTTTGTTGTATTCACCTACCTTGTCTCAGCCAAAATTATTTTATACCAGTATATAGAGAGTATAGATAGAGATATATGTAATGACTATTTATTTTGTCCCATTATAACATCTGCTGGATTCGTACCAGGAATGTGCTAGCACGTTGAGGCATTGACCGCATTATGTGGCATGGCATGACGTATGCCAGTTTCTATTTCGTTAGTAATTGCTGATGTACATTATATTACACGTAAACTCGTAAAGTGAAAATTATATTTTGATGACTATTGCGTGAAGTGACTGTGATGATAACGATAGCTAGGGATACTCGTAAAAACGTGTTTTTTTCTGTGAATTTATTGCATAATTTAGAAGCATAAAAGTAATTTGCAAGGATTTAACATTAATTTTCAATGTAGAGCATAATCTGTCAAGTTATAATATATATTGACACTAAGTGTACTTTATATTTAAATTGTAAATAAATGAAATACCTGTGATACGGTTTAAAAGGTTACTAAAATTTAAACAGCCAATGATTGCACAGACTGTAATTGATGAAATTTGCTTAGTATTGTACCGGCAGGCAGGGCAGAGGGCCGTAGGGCTGACTATTTCTTCCAGTGCCTTCTGAATTTAAGTATGCAAACTCACAATCACAACCATAAGTGGTGAGCAAGTTTACTAGGAAGCAAGACAGAAACGAAAGGTATGCATAAACAAAGGATATCGCTGATCCAGCTCCAGCAGTATACTATAGTTATGCAAACGCTGAAAATGTTCGTATGAAGCTATTTAAAGTGAATCAAAGGGTAGGGAATTTTTAAAAACTAAAACTATCATTCGTCTTCGTCTTTTGTTACGCATATTCAGTAAAAATGATAGGGTGGATCCTTCGGTATTAGTGTGTAATGAAGTTTAGCCCTTAGAAGTACACTTGTGCGTGAGCGAGCAGCGGTAGTGGTTAAGGTACATTCACGTGTATATGGTACTCTCGTCAACAAAAATTTCTTATCAATGTATTTGCTTGCACACTTGTACAGAGCTTTATTATCGCACACGCCGCTTAAATATACTTTTGCTTGTGTAATTCATCCGAGAAGGCGTCTCATCTTATCACTCTTTATCTTGTAGCAAGTAATAGTAATACATACCAAAAAGCATCATTCCGTCCGATTTCTATACACAGTCAAAGAGTAGAGATGCAGCTACAAAAAATTTTAAGATGAGTTTTCCAACTGTGTTGTCAGCTACATATAGCATGAAGCAAGCAGTTTTGTATGTATTTTGTGAGAAACTCTAGGTTGCCCATTCTGTGAAGAAACATTTGAGGATTTATCACGGGGGATGTCGAGGTACATCAATGGAGAGACGATTGGTGACGAAGGCGAAAAGGACAAAAACGGCATAGCACACCATATTTTAGTGTGAGTGAGCTGTGCTGTGCATTTGTGCCATTTATACATTACAGTAGAATGAAATGAACAGAAAATGCACAATACACAATTACTCCCTCCTGCACTGCACACAGATCGAAAAAGCTACTAGGGCAGAAGGGATATCCGTCCGTACACCGTGCACATATCTGACCAAACCAAACAACATTCAAAGTAGCACCCATTGATTTAGAGGAAGCTAAATTTTTCTCGGCTGCGTGAGCGTGAGGCACATCATTCAATTTGCCGTAGATATATTCTATCTTGTATTTTTTCCGTCCTCTCGCTTTTATAAGATTCTTGTTTGTGTATATGGAATGGAGTTGGAGTGTGAGTGGAGTGATCAATTGCAATGTACTGCCGTCTCGATATAAACGTACAGTAGTAAATGTAATAATATTTAATAATTAATAAAAAAATAGAGGAGGATAAAAAAATGCAACTATTTAATATTTTATCATAGTTGCAGCTTATGCTTTTAACTAGCTTATAAAAGCTAGTTTCTGGAGTTTAAAAAAACATTTAACTCACAAAACACTGACTGGAAAAATGTAAGAATTATCGATTGTTGTAAAAGTGTCATTTTTAGCAGACGTTGTTTGAAAACGGTTGGGGTGCTTCGTTGTTCGTAAGTACACGGTGATAGGATAGATAAATCGCGTCTTCAAGATTCCAGCACTACACTAGTAAAATTTGTCAATTCACAGTCAACTCAACAGTGCAAATGAGAATGTCAGTCTGCCACAGACATCGGTCGGATGGTCAACTGTAGGATAGTTTTAGGTCATAAATCGTTGATCGTCTGATCGTGGGGTTCTGCCGTGGTTAATAGTTATCCTAGTGTCCGCTAGTTGCTAGTGTTGAGTGTGTTGGTCCAATTGTCCCGTCATTGCACACTTTATTTTTGACAGTGATTCAGTTGTTCGTAGTTTTTTTTGTTGGGTTTTTATTTTTGTCCAACCAAAGTTTAAAGTAAGATCCTAACTATGAACTAACAACTAACAAACTATTGTTGTTCATTGTTTATGATTTATTTCAATTCAACAGACAGTTCAGAAAAGTCTTGACTTTGCTATATTGTTGATTGTCAATTGTGTATTTATGATATATGTCAAAGTTAGGAAATTGAAAATATCAAGTCGGAATATTGAGCATTTGAATATCACCAGTTTCCAGTGAAAATTGGAATAATATGCAAGGCATGACTGAACTGAAAAAAGAAATCGTAAAGAAAAGGTAGGTAAATAGTAAAAAGTAAAAATAGCTTTAATTAGCCATCACATATATGTAAAATATATCACGTAATGAATAACAAGCAACAAATTATGATTTTTTAGTAAAATGCGAATGTCCGATATTTTGCATGCAAGCTAAGTCCTATCACCTTTGGTTATGCAGGCAGTTATAATGTATAGAAGTGGAAGGCTGTCGATCATCGGTAAATGTCGAATGTTATATGAACATATTAAAAAAATTAAAGTAGAAAGTAGAAAAGTAATCATTTCGAATGTCAAATAATTCTGTTTTTGTGTTACTAGTGACTTATTTATTTTATTTATACTATCAACTATATACAATCAACAATACGATGATACAGACAGTCAGTTAACAGGGGTAGAGGCAGAACTTCGTTTATTTTGTTATTCTGTATTCGGTAATGTTGAATGTGAATAAACTATCTTTCCTGTGCATACTTAAACACCTTCAACCTTAAATGTCCAAGCACAATCTTTGTTTGTGCAAATGTATGTGACAAGATTCAATAATATTATGATTTTTCAGCATATTCAATATTATTTAACTGGCGTACAAAAATAACTAACTACGCTATGTAGCTTTTAGCTCTACCATCAAGACAAGAGTTGATGAGAACCAAAATTTTGGGTCACGGTTGTACATTTATCTTTTGGCTGCTGTTTTTGTTGCAGAATAATGATAATTATTTCCGAAATGTTGGGGGTTCGATCAAAACTCCAACGAATGACGAATGACGAAAGTTAAAAGTTTCTGCACGTACAACATAAAATCATTGTCTCATTAAGGCCCTCGAAGTCTCGAAGTCAGGGTGTTTATTACGTTATAGTTGTTGTACGTACAGTGCACCTTAAAAAACCTTAAAACGATGCACATAAATATCATGTTTTTTTCTTATTGTTGAAAATGGTCAGAGTTGACTGATCGAAATCGAAAGCTCCAGTTATAAATAATAAATCAACCGAAAAAAGCCGAAAAATGGCAGATTTAATAAATATCATTGTTTTCTAAATAAGTTAAGAATTCTTGTATATTTTTATCGAACAACGAACGCAAAGAGAAAAAGGTTTAGTATAGCGTAGCCTGTGTTGCAGCGTATAAATCTTATGCATCCTATATCTTATGTATATCTTAATTATTTTAAATGTTTATTTCATCATTACTGTCTGTTCATGTTTTTGTTTTTACTTAATCTAGGTCATAGGCAGGAACGCAGGAAGACAGACAACAGCGAAAGAGTAGTACAGGGGAATCAGGGGATGCGATATTTTACTGTTCTTCAAGTTTTTCACCTGGTCTGCCATTGACTGCGTCGGTGATTGAATGGGATATTGTTGGAGCTTTTAAGGTAACAATCGTTTTTTCAGTTCTTTATTATTTCAATTCAGTTGGAGCAAATATCAATTTATTATTCGTTTCGTTGGTCCATAAATTAATGAATACTGCTGATAGTGATTCTATTAAAATTAAGATGGGAAAAATCCGCTTATTTTTATAGTACTTTTTTAGGCCATCCTCCTGTGCACCTGCACTGCACCTTCAACATTAGATATTAGGCGGAGGGTTTTTTATAAGAGACAAAATAGTATGTCTGGGGAAGTTCATGTTTCTATCATGCGTCAGGTTTTTGTTTGATTTACTTAGGATCCGAACGATGGCATAGGCATAGTCAGTCTTTTATAGCAACTCGCTCGCGTTGCATTTACCTTTTCCTGGCTACCTAAACCTAATAATTCCAGTTTCATTATTGTATTTACGGAGCACAGTGTTGGTTTGATTTGATGGCGACGCAGTACCTTTAACTTTAACCTTATAATTATAACTTGTCATTTCGGTTGTTCTGTTATTTATTTACGTTACAAGTTACAAGTTTTTATTGGAAATTTACTAAGGAATAGACAGACTAAATTGAGATTTGAGATTAGGGCACGATCTGCAACGACAGCTAATGTATTGTTGTGAAGTTGACTTCCAAATTTTAACAACAACATATATGTATCTATCTATATATTTTTGCAATAGTTATATGTATCACTAATATTGATGTAAATTTATGACTTGACCAATACTGGTAGTTAGTAATCGCGCAAAATTTACTGTGCCATCTCGACTCCTACGACGGCAATTAAACGAATTTTGAATTCATTCTTCATTCCAAACCCTCTTGTTGTAGTGTACTACGATTTTCAATAATTTCGAGTAAATAGTAAGTAATTAGTTAGTGATCTTTAAACATGTACTAAATATTTTTTCAATGAACTTGTTCACTGTGTTTAACTCGACTCTACGCACACCCACATATGCATCCAAGTCCCAAGATATACCTCATGTATCATTATGTATAACCAGAAATATGGGATAAGTATAAAAACTTACTATTAAGTAAGCTAGACACAAGCCAGGGACTAGGGACAAAAGATGAAGTTATAACTAACGGTATGGAATAACACAATCAATTAGCCTTAAAAATCATATGAATCAACCAATCAATCAAGAATGATGAAAAAGTTTCTCTCACACTCTTGGATCCGTTTCAGTTTTTTTTTTTATTATTTTTATTAAATAAGGTTTCAATCAAGCTTGCATGTATTGTGTTAATCTGTCTGTCAGTAGGTGTAGGTGCGACAATGCGATACAACACAAACGCCGGGACCGACTTGAATCAAATTTGGTCTTGTGCGATGACCATAAACTTCGAGCCAAATCGGTCGGGTCCAGTAATTTATTAAATGTCTCAAATGACAACAAAGCTTGTGTGCGTATTCGAATCGAAAGCTACCGACTAGTTGTAAGTATACGTATGTATGTGTGTGATTATTAGTGATTATGAAATTATGATTAGATTTAGAATTTGAATTCGAGAAAAGGCCGTTTTTATGAATTATGTTTACGTCGCCAAAATAAATTATGTTGATAGCTCCTGCTCCAAAGACTGCAACCTTTTCTGAAATTTTTTGCCGTAAATATGTCATCCTACCCAGTACTTAAGTAATAATGTACGTTTTGGAAAATTTACAGAAATCAAAAATGTCTGACGTAGATTCAGAGTCATCCCTGCCATTACCTTCATCCCCAAGGGAGGACGCTGGCAATGACTTAGACGAGCAACCGGGGGATAGTGGTGAGTTTGGGGTGGACAAAACATCTATAACAGAGGGATGTGCTTCTCTTTTGGACGAGATTCCATATCCTGCAGAGTTAGAGAAAGATGATGGAGAACAAGATATTCCTTTACCACCGGACTCATCGAAGTATTCTCCAAGTCAAGCAACTGCTGGAGACGATGATTCAGAAATGAACATTAATATGTCTCCCGCACAGTCAAGTGAGTCGGCAAACAGTGCAATAGTGTCGGAATCACTTAAACCTCGAATGCATGTTTTGGGGAAAGAACAAGCTAAGAAGCGCTTAGCTGCTTTTTCGGCAGCAAAATTGGCATCTGCTGCGGCCGCTTCTTCAAAGAAAACTTCAGCCATGAAAGGTGTCACAGTGTTCCACCAGTCATCAAAAACAAAATCAAATCAAGAAAATTTAGCAATAGCCTCTATAAAGCAGGAGGAAGAGAAAATGAAGGAAGTCATGGCGTTAAATTCAATTCTAAGTGAGAAATTGAAACAAGTATCAGTGATCTCCACGAGTATCCCTAAACCCCCTCCTGTAACGGCAGTTGTCAATCCCACAGTTGTTAATAATGAAGGTGTGCGAAGTGACAGTTCAGTAGTCGATACTCCTGTGGAAGTTAAAAGTGACGAAACTGACGTCTTTTTAAAGAAAAGTGCACCTCCAGCGTCTACTAGGCACATTAGAAGTAAACATGACTCTAGTAGCTCACGCAGTCGATCAAGATCTCATTCAAAGTCTGAATCATCTGTAGAAATCAGAAAAACTCGCGAACGCAGGTCAAGATCTAGAGACAGGCGTTCTAGGAGTAGAGGTAGGAGGTCCAGAAGTAAAGAAAGAAGGCGTAGCAAGGATAGGCGTTCTAGATCTCGAAGTATTGAAAGACCATCTAGAAGTCGGGATAAACGTTCCAAAAGCAAAGATAGAAGATCGCGTAGTCGGGAGCGCAGCAAGCGTTCACGAAGTAGAGATAGACGGTCTCGGAGTCGAGAAAGGGGCCGTCGGCGATCCAGAAGTAGAGAACGGCGCTCTCGCAGTAAAGAAAAAGAAAAAAGTAGAACTAGTAGTAAAAGGGAGAAACTGAAAGATTCCTTGGAACGTGATAAAAAACCTTCACGTAGATCCCGAAGCCGTAGCATTTCTCCTGCCAAGAAGAAGGACAAAAGAAAATCACGGAGTAGAAGCCCACCTGGAAAGAGTAAGAAGAAGGACAAAAAATCCCGAAGCTCAAGGTCTAGAAGTCGTGATCGTGAAAATCGTGATCGAGAGCGCAAAAAGGAAAGAGATCAAAGAGACAAGGAGCGGAAAGAAAAGGAAGCAGCAGAACGTGAGAAACGAGAAAAGGATAGAAAAGAAGCCCAAAAGCGACGAGAGCGAGAAGAAGAACTAGAAAGAGAACTAGATAAAGTCCGTCGCTCTCGCATGCCAGTTGACTGGCAAGAGTTCAACAAATTTCAGTTTAAATTTGACCATGTCCAACGTCTTTGGAGTCAGATGACCAAAGGGGACAGCAAAAGGTATTTAACAACTAATGATTTTTACTTTTAATAAAATTTATTTTATTTTGTAGAACATAGAACATTGCATTTATTTAACTTGAGGTCTGTCTGTGATCTACTAAAAACTCTCGTGTTATGCTTATTCCAAGATAATCCAAATCGAGGCTAGAACAGTTAGTTACTTAAAATTTTAAAACTTCTAGAAATCGGAGTGGCAGTAGATCATCGGAGGAATCCGAGTCTAGATCTCAATCTCGATCCAAAGATGTAGTACAACCTTCTCCGTTAACTCGAGCATTACAGCGATCTATGAAGACTGTAGCCACTGTGCCAGTGGAACTTCAAAGTGGGGAGAAAGCAGAGTATCCAGCCGAATTTATAAAAAAGACTAATGTTCAACCTTCCCTTATTTATGGCAGCAATCCCTTGAGTTTTGCTGGCTACTATAAATCCAGGGATCAGATACTGAAAGTAGAAACACCTGACGTATTGCTCTCTATGAACGATATTATAATAGGAAAAACTTCAAATATCGATTGTGGGTCTGTAGAGGTACATAAAGGCCAACAGTGGTTCGCAATGAATGAAATGACGTTTTGTCCTTCAGATGGTTCAAAAGGTGTTCTGATTTCTCATTTGTACTCTGATGATATGGAGGATAGTCCTTCGGAAAGTAATAGGCAGCACGACATAAACAACCTTAGTAAAAAAGGTGTGATGTCTCCTGCTCCCAGCGACTCAAAAAGTAAATCAAGTGATGACACTGATGCTGAACAGGATTCAATGGATTCTGCTCCATCACCACTGTTGAAGAAGAAGTATGAACATGATGACAAATCTTCACGTAAGCAGCATGACAAGGTTCCGGAGAAGGAGAAACGGCGAAGAGAAAGTAGCGCGTCATGCTCTGAAAATGACAACGCTGTTAACGCCGATTTTCATTCTCAAAGTAAGCGCCCAAGTTCCAAAAATTCAGAAGAAAAAAAGATTTCCAAATCAGATGATAAGGAGTCTGAGGTTATTACTATGCCGAAAAAAGAAAAGTTATCTAAGTCTAAACCAGATTCAGATGATGAGTATGTTGAAGATATGGACATTGATTTTCAGTTGGAAAAAGAAAATCCTACACAAGCAGTTGTGGTTAAGGAAAGTCCTCGGCGGCAATCTCCAGAAAGAAATGTCGTAAATGATGACACGAAACCTAAAGAGAAAGATAAGCGAAAAGATAAGGACAAAAAAGAGAAAAAACCGAAAAAGAAAAAACGGCATCATAAAACGTCGTCTAAGAAAAAATCTCGAGACTCTAGCGTAGATGACGACAAAGAATCTTCATCAGATAACGATAACCCGAAAGTCAAGCAAGATATAACTAAAGAAATAGTTCGTGAGCCGGAGTCGTTGGCTGATTTGACTGTAAAAGAAAGTAGGACTACCGAATCCAAACAAAAGCACGGTGATAAAAAGAAGCGCAGTAGACACGATAAAGGTTCTGAAGATTCAGATGGTTCGTCTGAAGAAGGAAGTGACAATTCAGCGAAACAACGACCAAAACGGAAACGTTCCAAGATATCTACAAAAGAGGCAGACAAACATGCTGGTGTCAAAGAGAAAGTTGAATCCGTCAAGTCACTGCCCTCAAAACGGGAAGACAGGTCGCGGTCTCGTTCTGTTGAACGTAAACATAAAAAATCGAAGGACAAGAAACTTAAAAAGAAGAATAAGGACACCAAGCAAAAGCATAAACGAAAGCAGAATAAGAAGACTCGGGCAGATTCTACCTCATCCGAAAGTTCCGATTCTGAAAGGGCCAGTTCTTCGCATAGCAGCACCTCCAGCTCATCCTCTGACGATAGTGAAACAGATTCCAAAAGAAAGCATAAGAAAAAGAAAGAGACAGATAATGACAAACGGGACAAGAAGAAAGACGATAAAAACAAAAAGGACAGAGGAGACGGTGGTGGTGGTACTTCAGGAAGAAGAGGCAGTGACGCTGGTGGTGGGGGTAATAGTCATAGCCATGACAAAGACCACCGAGAACGTTCACGTAAAGATAGGGATAGTCATGATCATCGCAAAAGCAGAGATCGACGACATTCTGGTGGAAGGAAGAGAACGACCTTTGAGGAATTAATGGCGGAATTGGCGACGGATCCCGTGGGGACTAATGGGGATGCTTGCTTGAGTGCAAGTATTGACGATCAAGATGCAGAGAAAGTTGTAGCGTCTTTAATAGAAAAAATTGACGTTCCTATTCCAAACATACAAAACCATGTTGATGTGTTTGCTGCTAATGCCCTTCTATCAGAGTTAGATAGTGATGAAATTTTGAATTCTGTTTTGAAGAATAAAGATATAAACATCAGTGAAATTTTGTTAAAAAACACGTTTAACTCTGAGATGGATGCAACTCGGAAGCTTGACGATCATTTTTTTCAACCGGACGGTCGCAAGGAAATTCGGGATAATAAAATACTGATACCGTCTAGTTGGAGTGACGATTCCCAAGCTAGTTCCACTTTTGATACAAATACACCCACTACGCTAACCTCCTCTGGTTACTGCACTGAGAAATCTACTGATGCTGAACATGCCATTAGAAAAGATATAACTGGTTGTGGTAAAGAAAGTAGTCATTCATCAAGTGGTTCAAGTTCAACGTCTTCTTCGTCTGACTCTTCCTCCACCTCCGGAAGTAGTAGTAGCTCTTCTTCGGATTCTGAGGAGTCAGATTCAGCAAGACGCAAGGTGCCAAAATCTTCAAATGCGTTGGCACTGGAAATCCCCTCTACCCCTGCAAAGTTATATGATCCGTTCAGGGAGAGTTCTGAATCGGATACAGAGCTATCCCTGAAAAAACTTGAGCGACCTTCACAAAGTTTAAGTGTGGTAAAGGAGGAAGTTGAAAAAACGTCTTGTAGTTTCAAAGCTGATTTGGTTGAATGTAGCAGTGTGTCTGATGATGATGGTTCTGAGTCACCTTTGAAGACTGAAGGATTCCCCATTCCTTCTTTGTTATCAAGTAATAATAGTAGTACAGCATTTCTTAAGAAGCCAATCTTTACAAGTTCATCTGCTGTGAAAGAAGAATGCCCTACAACTGCAAGTGAGCCAAAAACGGATAATCCAACTACTCTTAAACCTAATGAGGAAACGAGACGTTATGTTCACGATAGATCAAGATCTAGATCTGCGTCTATATCTTCCAGATCAAGGTCTCGGTCAAGGTCATGTTCTCCGCGGGACAGACGGGAATATTATGATTCACGAAGTCGCCATCGCCACCGCAGTGATAGTTATGATCGCAGCAAGGAGGATGATGGCAGACGACGACGATCACCGTCCCCTCGTAGTCGATCGTACAGCTCAAGATCTCACCATAGTCGTCGAGATGATCATAGATACAACAGAGATCGGGAATTCGACAGACATAGGAGAAGGCGATCCTATTCACGATCTAGAAGTAGATCAAGATCCAGGAGTAGATCTAGATCAGTCAGCCCACGTGCCGGTAGTCGTTTTTATCATCGAAATAGTCGATGGCGCGAGGACTACAACAGAGAAGGAACACGCTACAGACAACACCGGCACGAGAGAGGTAGAAAGACAGGGCATGAGTTTGATAAAATGTCGCCAACTGAAGGTTTGAGTCCTCGTGAAGATTATAGAGGAAGGAGAAGACGGGAATTTGAGGAAATGTTACAGAAAGAGGGATATTTTGATGTTCCACCTGACACAAAGACTGATTCTCCTCCTTTGCAGCTGAATGTTGCTGATTCAACCATAAGTGATTCAGAATTAGCTTCAAGCGGTATAATTGGAGGTCTTTTGGCTGGTACTGGAGATATATTTGGGGGCATATCAAAGGAAGCGCTATACGAGCACAATCAACACATGCATGCCAATAGTCAATCGATGTATTTTTACCCACCTCACCCCTCTCAGTCTGATTCTAGTAACGGCCAGGAGTTACCAAACCAGAATCAATTTTCTGATAATGCTGAAGTCTATGAGTGTAGTTCCTCACCCAAAAGACTTTCGTTGGACGAAAGGTTGGAAAAAGAAATGGGTATTCAGTTACGTGAGCTTGAGGAACCAACTAAACCCGCCGTGCAGTCTCGTCCCTCAGTATTTGCTTCGTTTCCACCTAAAGCTTCAACGGAAGGGTCATCAAAAGTAAAACTGCCTACTCCGTGGACATCATCGTCTCATAAGCAGTCACAAGTTATACAGGTATGGTAATTTTCATTACGGAAGGGTTATTGACGGCGTAGTATAATATATTTATTTATGTAACTGTACTTTGATTGTGACAATTAGATTTAAGATCGATGCTATTTCGCTCTGAATAAATCGTTATCTTCTTTTTAGCTAGGAAATGTGATTCAGGTGGTTCCTGCCGACCTTCCAAATGATGTTACCATCACTGCTGCCGATATACCAGACTTGAAAAAGAAAGGGCAACAGGAGTCACGGGAAAAGGAAGTATCTAAGGTAAAAGTTAATTTATATACTATTGGATGTATGAACTAGAAATGCTTTACTTTTAGACTTTATGTCGCAACACAATTAGAACTTTAAAAAATATTCTTATTGTTGTTTTAGGATGAGAATGAATCGGCAAAGCCAGTTCGAAGGGTCGTTACAATCAAAGTACCGGTAGTTCCATTCAAAGTACCAATATTACCAACATCAGTGGGGCCTGAAGAGATGATAAAATTAACTCATGTTCCTCGGAAGAGCAAAAAATTAAAACGAAAGAATAAGTCAGGGCCTTCAGGGATATCTAAACGAAGTGTCAAAGTAAGTGAACAAATCTTTTTCCCATTTAGCATCTTGACTCTTTTTGTTATACCCAGTAAAGTGAATGTTACTTTGTACGTCGGTATGTGGAAGTGTTCCTATTTCCAACTTCAGGGTTTCTTACAGAGTTGTGTTGTGACGCGAAATATTTATAACTTATTATTATAGGTTGCAAAAGGAATTGAAATTGGTTCAACTGGGGGAACATCAGAAATGGAAGAGAAAACTGAGAGCAACTCTCAAGAGGAAAAAGAACGATCAATAATGAAGGTACAGGCTCACGTTCACTATTCATCTGTGGTCTACAAAACACTTCACATACTTGGCCAAATGCTGAGACAAGAAATTTTGCCGATATATGTATCAATTATGGCATCAATAGTAGAACTCTTTGATGGATTGCTATTCGGATGCTTAGTGTTAACACCGCCAGTTCTCAAATTCAATGTTGGGAGAGTAAAATCCAACCATGATGGATTTATCAATAATTGGAATAGATACTGGTTCAATTTACTAAATGCTTCTATAACTATGAGCATTTCAGTACCTATCCATTTTTTTGTGAGACACGAGTTGTGCTAGACTGTTTTGTAAGCACAAAATGAACCACTTTTATGTTTAAATGGATTTATGTATGATGCAGAGTACTCTTGCAGTAGTCTATCAATAATCTCTGAACATTTCATATTTGATGTTAAAATATTTACTGATGTTTACCACATTAAGGAACGTATCTATGAATAATTGAAATCAACTTACATTAATTTATGCATTTTAAGCGTAGAAGTTGTAACTACTTGTTCTCCTCAGATGTTAAATGACACCTTGTTAATTGTTGATTTGAAGTGTGAAACAAATACAGAGTTATTTGTGCAAAAATCCTTTTATTTTACTTTCAAAATATATTTGAAAGTAACTTTTTAAATAAACGATCGTCTTAGATTATATCTCATCCAAGCCTCGTAAAGGGTTAGTTATGTTCGTGACTCATTGCGTACCTTCATCCAAAGTTTCATTACTCAACTCACACTCGAAACTTCTCGAAAATCATTTTATCATGAAAAAAATCAAGACATCTCGTACTGATGCATACGGCATAATATGTCACACGCCAACAATACGCCACATTTTGTCACAACAATTGCATTCTAACAGCTCTTCCATCAAGGCATTTGAAAGAATAAACATTTGCGGGATTAGGATTTGCTTAGGTTGGATAATCTGCAGTCTGCAGCGAGTCAGGAAAAATTAGGTCTATCTCTCAGTGCCCCAATCCTAATTCATGTATAGTCGGATCAGGTTTTAACCGCTCCGGGTATCTCTGCAAAATGGCTTCTATGTATATGATTAATATCAGTGATCATTCTGCATTGCGCATCACTGCTGCAGCAATCATGTAGGAAGTTAGGGGAATATACTCACAAGATGGAAGTTGATGTGTTGAATAGTGTTGACACACTTCGTATTATAAATTAATCGGAATTAAAACAGTCGGTGGTAACGAGTCTCATATATCGGCAACTTTTCGCTCTAGTTGTTACTAATTGCTCTTATTTTCTCCTATTATTTAACTTTTAACTAATCAAATATTAAATATATTATTTTAGAATGAAAAGACAGAAGATACTGAATCCGACCACGCTGTATCAATACAGGAATCAAAAGCTGACTCTGAGAAACCAATGGATGTTAAAAAGGGCAAGGATGAACATGAAGATATGAAGGAAGCTGATGAAAGTGAGCCGGATGCAAGAAAAGTTGGTCAGTCGACGGAGACAGCAACGATGAATGTGGAAGTCGATGTTGAATTTACAGCAGGTGCTAAGTTTCTAGAGAGGGTAGAACAACCGAATCCAGCTCGTGGCATTTTAGTTTCGGCAGGATTCAGGTACGAATACATTGTTTCAGTTATTTCTGATGTGCTTTGTAAAGTTCTAAAGATCACCACCTAAATTACCTATGTACAAGCATATCTAAGTCTGCTTCTGTGTCTAACAGAGAACGAACCGCAGACCGTGTTAAATTGAAATCCAGAGGAGTCACTTTTAAGGATGGCATTAATCCAGGCGACGGAACATCGTCATCTGGAGGGGAAGAAATGGGTTCCCCACCACCACCTACCTCTGCACCGGTCCCTGACCAAAACAAGGTCAAGATGAAGCGGAAAAAGAAAGTCAAAGTTAGAATTCCTAAAACAAAGAACGATGACACCGACACCACGGAACGACCTATTTCACCCCCTCCTACACCATGTGTGCCTTATCCTTATTGTCCCCCGGGAATATTATATCAAGTCAATCTCCCATATGCTGGTAAGTTGTTTGAAATCCTTGCATAAATAAGATATTTTTTAGAGTCTATCTGCAGGTCTTGTGAGTTACAAGTATGTTTGCTCGACTCTTTAGTGGTCTACGCTCAAGCTGTTGCGGAGAAAGGCTTTGATATTGTCTTTCAACCTTCTGATCAACTGCCAGTAATTGGAAATCAGCCATGTGAAGCAGTCAAACCGCAAACACCAGAGCTTAATTCCAGTCAAGAATATTTAAGCAGCAGTGTGATGAACCAATCTTTCCTGAACATCGATATACCACACCCGATTGCTTCATTTTTGGCAGATGCTACAAATGATATTCATGCAACCCATGGTACATCTAACTACGTTACCCCGACTGAGAAGTCTGTTCCAATTGAGGGATGCCGTATCCCAACAATTGTTCGTGGTACTGGAGCAGATATGCCATTAGAAGATATACCTTATAACGATTACTTAGATCACTATGATATACCAATTGACGAGCTACACAATACTCCTCCTCCCCCTACAATTCAAATGGTTAAGGAAGATTGGTCGGACAATAACAAAATTATTCCTATCATTGGACATGGAACTTCACCATCTTCAGCATTTCGACATAAGCCTAAAAGTATGCATCTTCCTCCCAAAAATACAAACATTGTTGAAGTTCCTACCATTGACTATGTAGAACAAAAAGCTGCTATTCGTGGGACGCTTACTGATGTAAATCCAGTTCCAGAACTACTGTAATAGCAATTTTATTATAATCTTGAAAGTCATGGTATTCTCATTAGGCATAAATTTTTATATGATAAGCATTACAATACAGGATTTTTGTTATGTATGATATACAGATTACAGACCAGGTCTCAATCCCTGTTTCCCACATTTTATTGTAACATTATGTGGAAATTTTGTTTTCTTCTTTCTCTTCTTACGTCATATAAATGATTTCTTACCGGAAATGATATACCTAGTTATATATATGAAATATTATATAGTTAAGTACATACATACATGATACGTACATTATAATTCTGAATAAAGAGCAAATCAGAGAGTTTCAATTTAAATCTCTCGTAAAAATGGCAATTCAAAGATTGGCTTGACAAAACACAAAAATGGAATCTAGGCATCATTATTGTTTGTATTAATTCAAATGTCGTGCTAAGTGCTAAACAGCCTTTTTAGCACTTCTAAATCCTGGTGTTCGTTTGGTTCGTTCGTACATACAACTCGTAACGTAACACGTGTTTATAGCATTGCAGTGACGTTTTTATAATTTGCAGATACAGCCAGACTTTCATCGGTTACAGTGAGTGAGTACCAAAATCTTTACAGAGCCAAACCGTGTTCCTTTTAGACTTGATATTATATTATGCTAATATAATCTCAGTCAAGTAAAAGTACTAAAACAATTCCTAGTTGGTTCTTTTATATTGGTATGTTTTTTGCTTCTAGGTTGAGAACGTCAAAACGCATGTTTTTTGCTATTCGTATAAATTGTAATACGACGCAACAAATACCACCTAAATCGTAATACAGTCGTGGATTTTAATGATGTAGACCCAAAGAAAATGTCTGTTTAAAAGAAAGGATGTCTTTTTCATGAGAGGTTGAGCATATGGCGCTGTATGAAGAAGTGCAATACGTATATTTAATTACCTTTGTGCAAAGGATATTTATTCTTCTCATTGAGATATCTCATCTATTGAAATGTGCAAATAACGCAGCCTACACTGGCACTGGCCTACACAATACTATAAAGAATTTCGTATTTATTGATGTAACCATATTACTTATGCCATTGACGCCACGGCACTCTGCTACGATCATCTTGTGTTGTGTGTGAGATGAAATAAAACCATGGATAGAAAATATAGGAGTTCGAAGCTTGTTGTCGCTTCATCCATGCTATAATACTAATAAAACCAAAATTTCCATTAGATTCATCGGGATTCATGTCCTCTCTTTCAGAACACATTAATTTTAGGACTCTGACATCCTCGAACTCTATATGTACTTAAAACTTCTGATTAGCATTTTAAACATCTATATCGTCATTTTGATTTTGATTTGCTCACTGTGCTACTACATTACACTACCTTGCCCTTAAATTTAATTGGAAAACACAGGATGACAAATATCGCTGGTAATTAACATATCGCTACGAAATGTAGCATAAGTCTGTCATTTTCTGCTTTTTAGGTTGCTCTATTTTTAATATTTAAGCATATTTAATTTTAAACTAGCTTATACTTCAAAATCCCTTAGCTCTGTCGCAACGTTATAAAAGTTACTTACGGCAAAAAATATGACTCTCACTTGGATATTTATTTGTTATACATTAAAATACTTCTCCGCATCGAGTTGAAAGCAAATGACAACGAACATCGTTCAAAAAATTAAACAGTATCTGAGTTTTCATATAGACTTGCAAGCAATTTTATGAATGTTAGATAGATAGACCATTGTAGAAAGAGAAAAGTTGACCCTATATATACTTTGACCTTTGCTGTGCATTTTTCAACGCAGTCAGAAAAAGCAGGAAAATCTTTTGACAAGTAAGTTTCTACCGACTAAATCTGTCTACAGATTTATTCTTCTTAACTCAACAAAATCTGTTGACTCACCCACGTACCTAAATAGATGTATGCTGTTAACTTTGTTGATTTTCGAGCTTGATATACACAAAGAGATCACAAGCACTCCGGATGCATACACGTCCATCTTACCTATCACGATTTATGGTCTTATAAACGCATTAGTGGTTAATGGAACAATGAAAAACTATCATTATACTATGCTCTTTCAACAAAACTCATATCTTGGG
>JAHZNA010001551.1:0-11486 GCA_027743935.1 Sinodicranocentrus sp. ZH6
AGAATTTCAATATCTGAAGATGTTTACTAAAATGGAACGAAAATGCAAATATAAAAAATAATTATACCCAAAACACACACGTGGGAAATATAGTTTCCTTTTTCCTGGAAAATCATTAAAATGCGGCGAGGTCTTTTTGCCTCTGATTCTAAACAAGAGAGGAAATATACACCAGTACCTTTTCTTGTTTGGGATTTTAACTTGAAAAATTAAGCTACATATGCCAGATGAAAGTATGATTGTGAGTAAACTAGCCCACCTCTTTATTTTTAGACATGCAATTTTTACAATTGCAGCTTGCACGTAAAAGCACGCATCCAATTTGGGTTTGCCAAAGATTTAAAATTGAATATTACACTTTCTTTTGAGTTGATTATTTCAACAAAAAGTCCATTGAGTCTCATCTGATGCAACTGCATCTATTCAAGTTAAGTTAAGTCATGCTAGAGTGATCAGTGGTCACACTTGTCTGCTTGTATAAGCTTATTTAGATCAAGTTTTGTTCAAGTGAAGCACATCTTTCCTAGTTCCCAAAAGCATCTCAACCTTGGCACGTCGATGCTTTGTGAGAAGTCGGAGCATAAAATTGAGATTATGCAAAAACATGTTATGCTTTGGCGAGTGCAGCAAAGGTAAATAAAATATTTTTCCTTATTTACCTCATATTTTATTTGTACGATTGTACCTGCCGGTAAATATGGGTTCCAAAAACCCATCATCAAAAACATATTACAATTCATCCTTTCACAATTCTATCAATTTTTGTATTTGTTGTTTTAGTACAACTTTAATTCGAAATCGAAAAAAAATTGTGGAAACGTGAATAAAGTGGCAATCGAAAAATCTGGTCATATTTACCTGATCATAAAACATTTTCATAGAACTGGAATGCTAATATTTTATGCCAATATGTAATATATCATATTAAATGATAATGTTCTTGTGGTGGAATGTCGTTTTGTATTCCAGTTTGGCCACGCAATTAATTACCATTCATGCATAAATTATCAAATGAGCGGATATGCTACAAAGCTACTTATTATGCACTTTGTTTTGTGCCCACTTATGAGCGGTGGTTACATATATTTCACAAGAAATAAGACATGACCATGTCACTAGAGGCTAGAGGAAATGGATATTTTATCTTGACTAAAAACAGATAAGTATTAATTAGAAGATTTTAAAACTGTCTGAAAGTTTAACCATTCATTTCATCATAACTCAATTTTGCATCACCATTTTTATCAAACTTGTTAAAAATATTTATAAACTCTTCCAAAGTTCCAGAGTAATTCCCACATTGCCCAGAGAGCAGCAACTGATGAGCTCCATTGACGTCGTAATTAACACCCATAGTATCTGGAATGCTTCTGACAAACCTGCCTCTGGCTCCATTTCCAGTTCTACATCCGCCGTCACAATTGCAGCAAAAAATGTTACATTCGCCTTGTCCACAACAGCGTTGACCTACAGCCCCATCAAGACATGCCTAAATTTTTATAAACAAGCCAAATAAGTTTCGCATATTATTATCCTTCTGACGCGAAGCGATTAAAGCGTTAATTTCATTACATAAGTGTGTAAATGCTTACTGAAGTGACACCTTTGCCCCACAGCCGACTGGATTTTCCAATTTCTTGAACCCTACAACATTCCGAAACTACTTGATGCCTTTCTACTGAAACCAGTAGAATAACAAATGTTGCGACAACAAGTTTTAAAACACCCATTGTGCCTTTTAAATGTTGAAAAGCAGAAGCTAAGAAAAGTAGTTGTGCGGGATTGGATTATGCACATGAACTAAACAGTATCTTTCGAGCAGTATGCAATAACTAAAATGCTAAAAAAGGTGCGGCTGCTTATTATAAGTTATAATTGTGACTGGAAGAAAACCACTAGTAGAGCGGATGCTCAGATAATATCTACAAAATAAAGTCGCAGGAAATGTGTTCCTTCCAAGTACGAAAGCTTGTCATGTATTTACCCCGATATAATCTAGAGCTGAGCATATTTCCAAATATTATATTACAGTAAAAGAATTTTACAACTCGTGTTATTCGTTGCACAGCCACTCTTGAGCTGAGGACGGTTTTTTCCTTCGTTGTTTTTCAAGCTGACGATATTTTTCAACTAAATATTTCAAAGTGTTCCACTTCTCAAGAAAATCAACAGCTTTAAGTGTGTTTAATGAGTAATGAGCTTGATTGATCAAGTATAAATGATTTACTTTACTTAACCATCAAGCTGTTTTCCTCACAGTTTGAGTTTTTTTCTCTTTCTTTGGCACAAGGATCGAGCAAGGGATGTCGCACAAAAAGGCAGAATGTCATGCCAATACACCTCCCAGTATTTTTCTTCGTATTTATGCAATGTATAATGGACAGTCATTATTCGTAGGGTAGCTTTTTCAAGATTTAAATTATTAAGCATCCTAAATATTATTAAGCATTATTGAGTCAACTTTTATTCAACATGAGTGAAAATCTCCTTTTTTCATCCATTTGTCCATTTTTTATGTGGATTTTTTTTCTGTAAAATTAAGAAAATAATATAAACTTCAAAGAGTGAAACCTTCAGCTAAAGTTTGAGTTTACTAACCTCAGTCTCGTTTACAATCATCCTCTGACAATGTTAATGAGCTAACGATACCTCTCTCTGTCTTTTTGCATACGATCCGCTGACAAAAAAATCCAATAAAATAAGTACTAACTAGGCACTCCGTTTGAAAAATAAGAGCAACACTTTGCTGTTTAAATGTAGTAACATACCTTTTCAAGTCCAAACTTGACCCTTTTTAGTTTCGGAAGCACCTCCCAAATATTCGTCTTCTCAATACTAATCCTTTCCGACTGTGTTGATGCTCCAATGACTTTTCCAGTTAAATTACTCGCAAGACAAAGTGATAAACTGAATTCTTCCAAAGATGCGAGCTTTTGTAAAAAATCCAAATTCCCTGCAAAAAAAACTATTTCCAGTTTTTTTAGTTTTGGCAAATCAGCTATAAAATCGTTGTGCTCTCTGAAAGCTCCTTTTATAACTAAATCCGTTAAAGTCTCTTTAAATACTTCGACGATTTTGAAAGTGTCGTTTAATGTGTAATTAGCTTCAACTAAACAAAGTTGTTCCAGCGGTAATTTACTACTCAGCAAAATATTGCAATTTCTAGCATCCAGGTTTGTTTCGAGTACGGCCAAATTAGAATATTTGTTGAGATTTTGAGGAAGTGCGAGAATAGAAAGTTGTTTAAGCTTCGTAGGCTCACAGCACATTTCGATAACGCCATCATACTTCTTGGTACCATTACCATTGGTTTCGATCTTCAACTGCTCCAAATGTTGCATTCGGGGTAGTAAATGCAAAAACGATTTCCACTCAGTTCTCAAAACTTCAGTTGTTGAAATCACACTGGGCAACCGTAAAATTAAAATTTTCACGTTTGGAATGAGATTTAAATATGCTTGCAAGAAGAAAAAGATGAGCTGAGTATTGGAATCGTAAATGATGTTAATATTCAACCTCGCAATTTCTATTTGAGAGCCGTAAACTTTCAAAATCTCTTCAATAATTGCTTGACTCTCCTCCAATTTATTCAAACAAGGTGAACTATAAGTTACAGACAACGGGACACATCTTTCCAGATAAGGATTTTTGGGAAACCTGAAGCTATCCAGGAATTTGTAAATTTTGAAAAGGCCTTTGATTTCTTGCATTTTCAAAGTAATTCCAATATAACCCTATTTCACTCTGATGATATATATATTGAGAATTGCAGTGTTCCCAAATGTTCATTTGATGGAGTAAATGACGACCATATCCTTCTTGTCCAAGGTGAAGGAATATCCTCTCCCAAACCTGAACCAAAATAGAAACAGAAATTATTAATCCATGAGTAATTTAAAGCAATGAAGATAATAACTTTATTTTACTAGTTGAGGAAGAATTTCAAACATATGATAAAGCCCATCTTCCTCCTCCACAGTATCTTCTACTTCTTCAACAGGTGAGTTCATTGAGCTCCTATTTTTTTCAAGTATATTCTCCATAATTTTGTTTGAAGCACAGTAATGTGGGCTGTATATCAGTTGAAGAACTTTTGAACGTGAAGAAGAAAAGCGAACAAGTGAAAGTTGTGTGTGTCCTTTCTTTCCAGAACGTAGTCTGTATCTACACTCCTCGAGAAATACACTTGTAGCTGTGCTTCTACAAAATCGATTTTACGCAAAAAGGAGAGTGCATCTTGGATGCGCATTGGTGACTATCTGTTTCCTCCTCATTTTTTATACTTTACCCCTCATCATCAGCTCCAGCTTCACGTTGTGTAACATAACACAACTAGGTAGCTATGGAATATACAGCATGTTTTTTTCAACTCTGCTTTCACTTTCAAAAGGATGCAAACTGGTGCTTTGGGCGTTTTATGCTTTTTCGCTGCCTGTTCCACGAATTTCCTTTACCCTCTTGTTGCTTTCACTGATGTATTGCTTTCTAAAGCACGGATATGACTGGATACATCCTCTGCCTCAAAACAACCTTCCCACCCATCTTTCTTTGTCATTCATTTCCTTCCAAAGGGACCCTACTGTGATCCATTCAACCGATCCGCATATAACTATGCTCAGAGCTTTCGAACTTATCTTGTCAATGGGGGGAGTGAAAGATATTTGGCTGAAAATTTGTACTCATGTGTGTACTTTAATATGAGGAAATCGAAATTGGAATTTTTAAGTGCTTGGAATTCAATTAAAACTTGTATTTAGGAGTATTTTACCATGAAAAAGACGAATCCGATTTAAAATTTACAACTTTTCATACTGAAATGCCCGAATATGGCAAAAACTGTATTTTCCCGTTTTGTGCCATTTTCGAGCATGTAGGTATAGAGTGCCCAGTTTCTCATCGGATTCGTCTTTTTCATGCCAATCTTTCCACCGCCGGGGCGATTTCCGGGCTATTGGGGGTAAAAAGTGACACATTTTTCACCGGATTCTCTTTCCTCATATTAAATTACACCAGAGTACAAATTTTCAGCCAAATATCTTTCACTCCCCCCATTTAGTGGATAGGTCCGAAAGCTCTGCTCTGCTTCAAGTGAAGAAAAATAAATAAACAAGCTAAAAATATGAAAAAATATATACATAGCTTTAGGAAAATATCTAGATACTTTGAAAATTTTATTTAATAATATTTATGTATTCTTCATATTTTAACAAAAAAAGTTATGACAATCTGGAAATATCATTTACCCTACTGTCAAAATGTTGTCCAAAGTTTTAAAATGAATCCATTCTAAACAGCTCTGCAATTTTCATACACTCCAATTTTCTCTACAGCGCTCTCCTCTTCCTCTTTTTCTTTATTCTTGGTTGCTTCAAGCCTTGCATTTTCAATTTTCTCACCATGTCTCATCCAAAACGGTCCCATCTCATGACCCCATACATTTTTCCAATAGCGGACTAAAAAGTTTCTCTGGTTTTTCCCATCAAAAGGCTGAATATTGAAAGCCATTTGTTGAAGTGTGTCCTCCAAAATTTCCCTGCAATGTGGTCTAGTCGTCACCCAGATCCTCACTGACGACATCAAGTCAAATATCTTTAGACATGTCAGAGCCAGTTCAAAGTCTGCCTTGTTTACCTCGTCAAGACCATCAAATAAAATCTCTATTTTTGCATTATCCGGCCGAAAGAAAAGTTCTCCAAGGTTGGCTTCAAAAGGATTTTTGCAAAAGCACTCCATGAGGAGCTTCACCAAACTCTCGGAATTTCTATTTTCAGCCTTTTTCATTTTCAAAATGAGCTTCCGGAGGGTCACGAATATAACAATATTTTCCGGATGCTTAGTTTTTAATTGTCTTCCAAGACTAGCGAGCACCATGCTTTTTCCCATCCCAGGGCTGTCTGAGATGCAAACAGGGTTTTTCGGCTTTTCTTGGATGTGATCCAGAAATTCTTTTTCTTGAAAATTCGGTTGCCTTCTGGTAACACATGTCTGTATTGCTTCCAAACTCCCTCTGGTTTTCTGCCAAGTGTAAATCCCGTCTTTGTGAGTGATCCAGTGAACTGCTTTTTTCGTTTTCTCACAAATGTCATCAAAGTCGCTTTTCAACTCGAGCAAAATATACCGCACAGTTAATTTACTCTGCCAGGCTTGCTCGCGTGACGTATCAGTCAATTCTCTCCCAGCTACTTTTGACAGCATATAACGTTGTATTCCGGAGACGAGGAAGATGTCTGTTTGATTTAGGAAAACGTCTTCGGAAATCTGTCTTTGAGAGCTAAACTTGCGCTCAATATAGTTCAAGATTGGAGGTGGAAGATTGTCTTCAAAAACGACTGGATTGAGGTCTTGATGTAGAGCTAGTAGCATATCCTTATCCAGGTACTTATCCATGAAGTTGTTGATCGACTTTTTGTCCATGGCCAAGTCGTGGAATACTGCTTTGAGGGTGGTGAGACGCTGTTGAAAAGTGACATTTCTTAAAAGAAGTTTTGTTTTCTCATCTCTGCTTAAATCTGCCCAGTGATAGGATGGCAAAAATGGAGTGGAACGTGGCTTTAAGTCATCTTCATTAACGTCAAACTCGTCCATAAGATTTTCTATTTTAAAAATGAATTTTCAGGGAGAAATACTTTCGCTCGAACAAAACGTAATATGAAGAGCACAAAGAATATTTACCAGCGACGGAAGTGAGTTGGAATTTTTGCAAAACGGAAATGAATCCCCCCAAGGTTGCCTTATTCGCTTTTTGACAATGCCAACTTGTAAGAAAATCGTTGTACGTTACAAAAGTAGTACTTGTGCCGACTACCAGTTGTTGTTTAAATTGCAGTATATCTTCCCAGGGCACGTCAAGGGTTCTTGCCACATGTTCCCATTTTGCGTAGAACTCCTCATCTGATGCAAGAATGTCAACAAGGGACGGAATATTGCAGTCTGTAAAATAGTTTGATAAAGTAAACTCAAATATTTCAGAATAAAATTATTACAATGTTTCCTATTTAAAGCTTACCATCTGATCCAACAATTAAATGAGCCATTTTCTTCCACAAGTTTAAGCCACAAGCCAGTTTAAAAAATAAAGCCAAGCAGTACACGTATACAAAAATAAGTAGTGGTCATCAATTTTGTAAATCATCTGTTTAATGCATGAGCCAAGTCACATTAAAGATGTGAGTACGTTAGTTAACATATAATGCATACATGCACGTGTTCAAATAAGTTCCAACTCATCACTTGTCATCATTTTAATATAATCATGGGAATACCCAGAAAAACGAGTGGGGTGCAAATAATCTCTGATGTAAATGAGCTTTGGAAAAGATTGACATTGAATTTACTGCTTCATTTATGCATATGCATGTGGTAAACTATAACATGCATTAATTTAAAACCACTTATAAGATAAGTAAAATCCATTCATCTATACAATAATTATTATCTTTTTAAAAGGCTATGCTATTTTTGCCGAGAAGTGTATCTCTACGTATACCTGAAAACACTTAGCCAATAAATTACAACATCAGATTTGACCTTCGATATCTCTGCATTGCACCAAAACAAGCACCACCTCTCAACTTACATAATTGGCTGCACAGAGTTTCACTCTTTGTTCACCTTAAGAGCATTATTCAGCTTTTTGCTTTTCGCATAGGTTGTGCAATGTGCATGCAAAGCTTGACATCTTGTAAGAGGCTCTCACTTTGGTGAAAATCTCATACAAAACCTGACACNGCACAGAGTTTCACTCTTTGTTCACCTTAAGAGCATTATTCAGCTTTTTGCTTTTCGCATAGGTTGTGCAATGTGCATGCAAAGCTTGACATCTTGTAAGAGGCTCTCACTTTGGTGAAAATCTCATACAAAACCTGACACAGGAATGGTATCTCGCATGCATGAATATTTACGCTGAGCTATTTTAAATTAATGTCTATCTACTATAGTGTGTTTCCACACACAAACATCACAAACAACCTCAGATTTTCTCTTTGTTATCCCTCCACTTATGGTCACAGAGCCCAGCACAATGCACAAGGGTCGAAATCATGTTCTTTCGCCACAGGGGCACCAGAATGAACCATTTCGTTCTGATGTTCCAAATGCAGACAGGATTTCCCCCAAATGTCCTATTTGTAGTTAACTGCTCACGTTAATTCGAAAATTGAACTTTCGGGCATGCAAAATCTTTACTCGATTTGTTAATTTTACCCGAAGAGAGTTCCGTCCTGTGACTTTCATTTTCTCAGAGAATACAAAATCTTCTTTTTTAGAAGATGCATGGGGGTCTATGCACAACATCAAATTTGAATAAAAAGTCCACCACTTGATTGGCAATTTACGCGATGAAAAAAAATTGCCGTTTAATATTTTTTATTATTTAATGCTAATGTTTTAAATTACTATGTACAATCATTTATTTCACATTTACAATATTCCATTTTTATTCCCATGATATTAGAGTTGAGACTATAATCTAGTAAAATTGAATGAAAAGTTTTATATTTGATTTTCAATAAGCAATACACTTTCAGAAAATCATGAAGTACCATTATTTTTCTACTATCTACATAGAGATGAATTACCACATTTAAATTTCATTAGTTTCACCTCCTCCTACAGGCTTAGTTCAATTTCAAACTAAAAGATTACTGTTAAGCTACTGGTTTTCTAGTTATTACGAATCCTTTATCTGTGCACTTATCTACAAAAATGCCCATCAACTCTCACCGCCCAAACCACGCCTACAACTACCTTCATACGTAAGAGTAAAATGTATACAAGTATTTAAATATATATTATTTCCCATGTTTTTGTTCATTTTTCCATTCAAGTATGGTAAGCGTATCCCAAAAATGATCAAACCTTGACACTCCAGTAAATACTCAAGAAGAAAAGAGCCCCTCAACCATTTCCTTTTCACAAGCTTCCTGGTCCAGTCCCATTTATTGCGAATGCAATCACAGAAATCTGGAGGAATCTGTATGAAGACGAGAAGACCTTCTGCTTAACGCAATCCTGTAGATTTCCTCTTCTACCCTAGCCCTATTCCTAGTCACCGGTCCTTCTGTCCACATTCCCTGTAATTGTTCATACTGTTGACGACAGCGACGACGACGTCGCCTTCGAACTGGAGTTGCTTCTCGTTCCTCAACACGATCACTTACGTTGTTATTTTCGTCATTCATTTGAGATCCGTTCCGGTTTGCGTAATCAATCAAAATCTTGTTGACAAGACGATCTATTTCCTGTCTGTAGACAACATCCAACTCAGAAATTACTGGGCTTGGTGGATCTTCCATTTCTGAGTCAGTGGACGAAGATGTTAGTTCTTCAGACAATTGATCTTGCTCGGATTCCGATCCCTCTCCCTCGTCTACTTCCATTTTAATTACAGGTTCAACCTTGAATCCGTTATCTCCAGATGATGGAAAGCCTGTGCATTTGACACGAATTGTAAAAGAAAGACAAATGAAGAAAAAAAGGTCGGAAGTAAACATCTAAAATATTCGCCTACCATTTACTGCCGCGCTTGTTCTGGATCCGGAAGCTACATTTTGGTTCGCGGGCTGCATCACGTTTTCAGCTTGACCACTTGCGAGAGCCTCCAGCCCGACATTTGAGTTACCCTGTTCCTGCTCCTCCTCCCCTTCTTGAGTTTCTCTCAACTCTAGATTGTCAAGATTGAATTTAAAAAATATTGATAATTTATTTTGTTAAAATTAATTATTTATTCACTACCTTCATCATCAAGCTGATTTCTGATATCATTAATCCTCCACAACGGCTCATGCGCTTCATCCGCCTTGTGCATTTTCTTCCTTATTTCCTCACCCAACGAATCGACAATACTGTACAGCCTCCCCATAGCCATCATCATAGACCAACATGCAGCGCAAAAGGGGGACCTTGCTTGAACTAAATTGTGGCACCTGCAGACACTCTTGTAAACGGGAAGTGTGGATATTAAATTATCCCAGTATGTCTCCTTCACTTGTAAACTTCGACAGAGAAAGCGGAAAAGCTCTTGCTGCGTAAAATGTGTTTTCAATATTTCCACGGTCGGGTTTAAAGGAAGAGTACACTCGGGTAAATGGGCAGCGCAAAGTAAACACTTGAGTTTTGGAGGCAGCAGAAGATTCTCTTCCATTCTAGTTTCCTACATTCGCTTCCACAGTCAGGAGGAAAATGAAATGAGGAGCTGGGGACACACAAGCTTTTACTCTGCAGGAGAAAGAAGGAAGATGAGGAACGGAGAGAAAGTGCGGTGCGGGAGATGAGAGACTTGGAAATGAGCAAAATGTTTCCGATCGATTATTTATGAGCCCGAGCCACAGGTACATTCAGAGCATCTTTCTCCCTCCAGTCCAAGATTTTCCTTGACAGTCACCTTCTCTCGTTTGAGAGGGGAGAGTTGACACTCAAAAGATCGATAATGAGGTCAGCGCATCTTTCTCGTATTAAAGCTCTCTCGGGAAGGATTACATCTCTACCTGCTCCAGTTTATTCAACTCTGCAGCTCAATAAAACGAATGCAAGCTGTACTTCTATTTCTCGAGAGTGAGCTTCGATTGCGATCGGAGGGACAAAAGAGGACAAATAAGAGATTTCTCTCTTGTCGGATCTTGCCTTCGTTTCCTGTGGAGAGTGCTCAGTGACGAGGTGAGAAGCACATCAAACTCAAATATATATGATGACTTTAATATTCATATTTTTCATGTTTTATGCACATGTGTCAACTGAAAGAAAATCGATGAAGCACACCTCATCTCTTGCACGAGCTACGTGATACATGTGTGGCGAAGAAATGAGGAGACAAGCACATCCACTTTAGTACAGAGATGTAAGGAAATGTTTTATCATCACATAGCTGAGAAAATAAAGTGAAACAAAAATCGATTTGCGGATGAGATGAGGACAGAAGCTCGTTCCTTGTTTTGCTAGTGCTTCGACCTCTCTTGAATATTACTCTTTTTCAACGCAATCTCCCAATCTTGTCCATTGAATTTCTCCACTTTAAACTTGAGTGGAAGTGGACCATCAATGCAATGGGGGATAATTGCTGGGGAATATTTGAGCAAGGTTAATTACCAAATATTTTAATTGTGCAATACACTTAATTATTATTCATACCCATGACTGTACAGCTGAAATTAATTCAAGATTTATATTACCTCAGGAGGATGTTATCTTATTCATACTTTTCTCATAAAATTCCTCTCTCACTTGCATTCAATGATTTGCAACTTTTTTGCAGCAAAAACTTCATACTTGACAAGTCCACAGTGGCAACTTCCTGTATACTTTACATCTCTTTTTTTCCCTGACATTGGAACTGGAGCAAAAAAACTAGGGCACTTTTACAAACTGCTTAAAAAACTCTCAAAGGAGGGTAAGGTTATGCCCTTGGAAAATTACAAGACACGAGCAAGCCTTCGTCCTTGAAACAGAAGTCCTGCTGGAATTCGGAATTCCTGGGATACTGAAAAGAGGAA
>JAHZNA010001552.1:0-25148 GCA_027743935.1 Sinodicranocentrus sp. ZH6
ACCTGTTGGAGTATCCATGGACGAAGTTTTCTACCTATAATTACCTTACCAAGTGTTTAAAAAAAATTGTTATTGTTACCAAGTTTTGAATAAAACCTACATTAAAAATTTCACCATATTATTTTTTTCTTTGGAGTGCTTGAGTCCTTGTTGTGCTGATTTACTTAACATAGTATAGTAAGAACTAGGAACTTATTAAGTACAAATGGTGGGTTACGGTTTGTTCGTGTTCGTATGACGAGTTGATGACGAGATCTCAGTGCTTATTTGTCCACTTCCGTTAGTGTCTTTTTAGCAGTACTGATCTAAATGATCCTCTTATGCACTGTAAGTTTTAAATTGTGTGGAGTGATTGGGATTAGAGTGAATGAGTTTATCTGCTGGACCTTTGGATATTGGATTGGTAGTGCGTTATTACAACATGTCACAGGTAAGTAAAATATCTGTCGGCTGTCAATCTTATAACTTTTAATGGGTGATTTATAACTTTTAACTCTTGTAGTGAACAACTGAACTGAATACTGAATTATGCATATTGGAGAATCATTGTAATTTAAGCCAATAGCAAGGCAAAATATACAACAATGTATGTAGCCAGAAATTTCCAGTAAATATGTCATATGACATGCCATTCCATGCCGTCACTGTGACATAGCGCACAACTACATGCATTTGAAATAGTGGATTTTATGACCCTGACGCATTTGAGTTACAAAACCGAAATAACCGAACAAAAATGAAACCACTGCGTTCGCAATTCTCCCCATGCAATTTGCATGTTCTACTGAAACTGAAGTCTAACGAGGCTATTAGAAAGAAGGTATGAAATTGAAATGCCTATTGCCTACTAGTACTGTACTTCAAATATCCGATTTTCTGGTTCGTTTGTAGTCTTTGTAGTTGATGCCTTGCTTTTTAAATTGTGCCTTATGTATTCTTCAATGGGCAATTCTATTCTGTATAGTCTTCTCATGTTTAACTGCATTACAAATACGCTAACGTTGTTTCAGAACGTTCAGATTCAGAACCTACATAAACGCTTCTGCGGAGGTATATGAATATGAATGATACGATTGCGATTTACTTCACGATTCACGATACGCTCATAGTTAGATTGGATATATGACGTTGCGTTTGTCTATGTAGTTTGCTAAATTTTGATCTACCGTAAATCCATTTCTACAAAAAGTTTTTTATCGTATAAAATCCTTATATTTTCTTAGACATACACCTATCGTTCGCATATTTCCTTTCCTGAAAACCCTTGAACCAGCAATACATAGACAAAACCTTGTAAGTAAAAGTTATGCACAAGCTGAGGAGCATCAGGAAAAAATTCCGCATATACAGAACCAGAGAAATGTATAATCTCACTTGCACAACTTTTCTGTACTCAATGGACAATACAAAGGTGTATTACTGCAGGAAATCTAAAACATACATTTAGGAGCGAAGCAGAAAGAGGGATCTCTGTCTGAGAAACTTCATGACATATGAGATACCGAAAGTTTGAAACTGTACTGTCACCGCGTATAATGTTAGGTATCAGACTTATCAGACTACTGCAGTATACATAAAACATCTTATATATGAAAACGCGCAAGGCGCAAAAGTACATTTTATAGAAAAGAACAAAAAAGTATCTTCCTTGCACAGATCGTTGCCCGTTCGTTCTCCTTTTATAGCAGGTCTTTCTATACATCACATCACATCACATCACACAGCATTGTGGAGCGGAAGGAGTAACATAATACAAAGAAGTGTACGTATTGGTTTGGTATAACACAAGATCCTTCGGTCATTTCTTCCTGACATTGAATTTTTGCCAGATTTCACATCATCGTCAAATAGAAAAAAATTGGAATTTTAGACACACAATTTGTTTCTTGAAAAGTGCAAAAAGTATTTTGTCCTTATTGATTGAGTGCAGTTCTTTCTTATAAGAGAAATTGAAACAACAGCCAGAACTAGCGGAAAAAGTAAGCTACATAATTTGTAATATAAAGTTATATTATCACTATCGATCTGATATCATATCTGAAGAAACATTTTATTTGTATTGATGTAATTTAATAACATTGGTCATTGGTTTAAATTTTGTTCGCTTTCACTTATCACTGCTTGTGACAGTGACTTATTCGTTGGTTTTCCTATTCTTCAATCACACTTCAAGATCTTAACAAAATAACAATTACACGTCACACGTAGGACGACGTGAAATCAATAATTGATGATATTTTATTCACATTCAACATTATTTTAGGTGTATGAATGAAGGGCAAGCATTACAAAAAAATTCTCTTACTATATTGTTCTTGAATGTCACTGTTGACTGTTACATTAAAAACAATATGTACGTTCAATTTTTAAATGTATATGGATGTCGTGGTCACCAGTATCACTCTTTAGTCACTAGTGACCAACCCAGTGTCACGCGCCCGTGCACGGCCGTGGTTGTTGGTAAACATATATACAGAAAAGAGAGGTTTTATCACCTTCACCGAAAAACAATGAAATGATGGGTTGTGGGTTACAATACAATGAAAATATGAAAACTTAATAGGTTTTTAGTGTTGTATGTTGTATGCGGGCCGGTTTCATGATATCATCGGTCGGTGATTGGAACCGGAAATGGTTTTACAAATGTTTTCTAGTTTTTATTTTAATCAGTCAGTAGTCTAAATTCTTCTCTTGATTGTGATTACGATAAGAAAGGATTGGATTAACATGCATATGGCAATTAGATTTCCTGTCAAAAATCACCTAACTCCTTTTGTTGCGGTACCTGCTACACTATTGTGTGTTTGATTTTTTCACAATGTTTTTTGTTTTACCGTTTTTACAGTTGTCAGTGCAGTCAACAGTATATCAGAATCCAGGAGTTAAGGACTTGTGGTCTAGGAGTTTAAAGGGTCTGTTTTTTCTTACATTCAACTCGACGAAAAACCGAGTGAAGAGCGAGACTTCGAGCAAGTACTTTTTGGAACATTGAAATCATTTACATCAAGGTAAGAAAATCTAAATGAACTATAAATATCTAAATGGAAATAATGAAGACCTTCACATTCACAAGAAGAAAAATGACGGAAGTCAAAAGTGGGTGATTCTATATTTAGCATGTTATTGGTTGTTGGTATATATTAGTCATTGTTTTAAGAATTTAGTGCAGTAACCAAAATATGAAGTATTCTGAATGAGGAATGGGCCATGTCAAAATAGTCTAACAGGCATTTATAGAAAATAATTTCATGCAGGATTATTCGATAAGAATGATGAACAAAGAAAGGTGGAAAAGGGGGAAAGAAACACAAGGGAACTATGATAATTGTTGATTGATTGATTGGTGATGTGATAAATATACGTACACAAATAAGAATTCAAGATCAAACCAAGTATTTCCACATAAAACTTTCAATACATTTTCTTGCTCAGAGGTGTCCGTTCAAAATTGGGTAGGTATCATTTACTCACCGTTTGGCTGATGGGATCTATTATTTTCCGTTACCTGTTACACATGATGTTATTGTCGTAATTTGTGTATGCAATTACTATTTAGAAGTTCAGATCTGCATATCAACACCAACACCCCTCGATTTAGTTTAGTGACAGGATTAGAAAAGAATTGAATTAGGCATTTTATGATAGATTTATTTATCTTTACTCGATCATTCTATGCATCTATTTAGATGATATTAGTTTTATTTTTATTATTATTAATTATGCATGCAGTGCAGGATTTATTCGTTATGTATGTCGTCTCGTCATCAACGGAAGTCTCAAGTATCATTTCATGTTATGGTTTACCTATTAGTAAGTTTGGGTTGCGTTATACAAAGTAATAACATTGACATTCTCAGGTGTCGGGTGAAAATTAATCTCGGGATGGCCTCCACAAAAGCTACTACTAATGGAATATCCACCGAGGAGCAACCGACGTCTTCCACGACAGCAAATGAGAGCTCTCCAGCAAAACCGGAGGCTATAAGAGAAGATACACATAAACAGGGTGTTAATTTTCTTGTACAAGGAAAGCGACATATCGTAGTTAAAGACTTTCAGGCTGCTATTGAATCGTTGGGAGAATCATGTAGACTCCTTAGTGAAAATGATGTAGAAGGTCCACCAGTTTTTGAGCACGCCGAAGCTCACTTTTTCTATGGCAAAGCTTTACTAGAACAGTCTCGCCTTGAATTAGGTGTACTTGAGGGACCCGACTTGGGAAAATCTGATGATGTTTCAGAGGATGATTCGGACGAAGAGGAAAAAAGTGACAATGAGGAAGATGGCGAGGAAAAGGAGGTGGAGGAAGTGGAAGCAGATAATGAAGTTGAAAAATCAGATGTCGACGGTGAAGCCGAATCTTCTGAAGCTGCTGCTAATGGAATTTCAGAATCAGAAGAAGCAAAGTCCTCAGGAACTCCGCAGGAGTCTTCTGTGACTAGCACTAATGAAGCAAGTAAAAGTGATGTACCCGAGCAAGATGTGGATTTAAATATGCCAAGTCCAACAGTGACTTCTGGAGCTGTCGTTGATAACGAAGTTCCTTCCACCAGTTCCGGGCTAACTGCTGAAGCTGCAGCGGAAAAGCAAGCAGAGGAAGAATTAAGTAATCTTGAATTAGCCTGGGAAGTTTTGGAAGTTGCGAAAATTGGGTACAAAGCTTTATTAAAGGACATCTCAGTCAAAAAGAGTGTATCTGAACCAAAAACCGAGGATGAGGTGAAGAAAGAAAATGAAAAGGACAAGGAAAAACTTTTGAAAAAACGCTTGGCTGATACTCATTGCTCGTTAGGAGAGGTTGCGACGGAATCCGAAAACTACACTCAAGCTATCGATGAATTCAAAACTGGTTTAGATGTACTCAATGAAATTGAAGGATCAGACAGCAGAGAAATAGCGCAGTATTATTTCCAAATGGGACTTGCGTATTCTTTCGACAAGAAATTTCCAGAAGCAATTGAAAGTTTCAAAAAGTCTGTGGAAATAATTGAAACGAGGATAAGTCTTTTAAAACACAAAATCGAAAACAAGCAGACGGCTAAAGACCTTGGTATTGAGCTCGAAGATCCATCAAAAACGGAATTGGATGAAGTTCAAGAGTTAACAGCGCTGTTGCCAGAACTCCAAGAAAAGATCACTGACACCATCGATGCAGAGAAGGAAAGTCAAGCTATGGAAGAAGAAGAGCAGAAGGAGAAAGAGATTATATTAAGAAATAGCCCCGTTAAAAATCCAAATCCTCCGATGGCCAATGACATTTCTCATTTGGTAAAGAAGAAAAAGAAAGCTGATGACAATCCTTTGGATGAACGACCAGTAAAAAAGATCTGCACTGAAATTGACGCTCCTTCAGTTCCAGCAACCTTAGATGTAGAAATGAAGGATACTCCTGAAACTACTCCATCAGACCAGCCACCTGCTGCTACTAATGGTCACACTAAAACAAAAGCTATTGAGGCTTGATTATTTTTTAAGGTAAGTAATACTAATTACATGTCCTATAGTTAAATGTTAAATTATGACTACAATTTAGTATCAATTTAGTTTTTAACTTTATTATCGAATTTTTCAAACTTATCTTCATTGATTTTGATTTGCAGATAGTTTTGGCTTACATCGGATTTTACTTGAAGACGTCGAGTCGTCAAAAATTGCATCTCAGTGAATGAGCCCGTTGTCGAATTAAAAATACATGCATAAGTAGATTTTATATCATTCCAATTTCAGTAATAGTGTTAATCCTTGCTATATGTATAGCGATATGAATGACATGGTGAAAGAAGTCTAATCTAAAGATGATTTGATTGAAAGCAATACCGGAGTCATTGGTCATCTAATAATAATTATTACATATTTTGCGGTAAAGTAGTAGTAAGTATATAGTATATTAATGGCTGTGTATGAAACTTGGAATATATGCGTGTTGTATTTCCAAACAGAAATTCAGGTTTTATAAGTGGTGACCGGTAGGTACAAGATTGGTTTTATGAATATTTTATTTTCTGATGGGAAATGGTACCAGAATGAAAAAGAAGACTTTATCAGAGATCACAGATCAGTAATTAATTAGTAGGTATGTATGTTTGAGGTATTGACTGAGGGTGTTCACTGATTTAATATTTATAAATACGATTGTACACATACAATACAATAACTTTTATTACTGGGACGTTTGTATAAAGTTTACTTAGCCCTTTTAGTTACTTGATAAATGGAGATGGATGGATAGTTATGGCATAAGTTAAAATGTAAGTTTTCGTAAGTATTTTTAATACATAAATGATCTTGAATGGCTTGACATGGCCCATCGATGCATTTGTACTTCACTTCACGAAGCAATTCTTGTGAATTTGAAATTAAAGAACTGATTTAAATATTAACTAAATATGTGTCGTTTGCACATTTATTTAAAACGTATAATTTAATTTTAGATTGCCAAATGGAATCTGACTCAAATCAGAGTAATACTTCGGTTGAGAAACAAGATGATAAGTTTTATCACGTCGCGGCAGAATACTGGGCAAAAGTAGAGCCTACAGTTGATGGAATGCTTGGCGGTTTGGGGTACTTAAACAACGGCGATATCAAAGATTCCGAAAGGTTTTTAAAAGGGATTCTCAAAGTAGGTTAACTTTCATAATCATGTGATTGCTTGCATTGCAATTTGTTTTACTCATACAGAGGCTGTGCTTGAATGAAATACGTAGATCAAATTCATCTACTTCACTACTATTGGAAATAATCGATCGGGCACAACACTTCTTGTTTGCTTTACCCATGACTTGATAATTTTAGGATAAAAAAGATCTCGGACATGCATAAATCAATCTCATTCGGCGTAGTGGGTAAGAAAAGCAAAGATGATATGATAAAACACAAACCTGGACTGGCGAACATGGGATTCGCGAAGTACGCCAAATTTACTACACAGCAATGTTATATTGGTTTTGTTTAAATGTATCATACAGCGCGGCCTTGAAACCTGGAGGGATTATAGTCGTTAAAGAGAATTTAACAAAAGGAGAAACTGGAGACTTGGATGAAGACGATTCATCATTCACCAGATCATTTAAGGAATTCATGAATGTTTTTGCGGAAGCAGATGCTAAAGTTCTTAAATACGTCAAAATGAAAAATTTCCCAACAGACTTGTATCCCGTGTGGACATTTGCTCTTGGATTTACTCCTCGCTAACATTTCCAAGTTACTTACTGACCATATTGGTTCTAAGAAGTGACCTTGCATCTGCTCTCATTGTGAAAACCAATTCAAATGATACATAGCTATTCAATTGGTAGTAGTACTAAATTTTCTATATTATGCATTTACCTATGCCACCATACCATGTTATTTTCCTTCAATCCAAAATTTCAATATTCTCAATAAATTCTTACGTTAATTTAAATCAAACAAAAACAATGCAATCTAGAATCAGGATTCAATCACGATTTTCATAGAAATTGAATACGGCATACCCAAGTATTTATTTCGAATACTTAACTTCACATAAAAATGTCAAAACTTAAGCTTTTACAGCATACACACGCTGGGGGAATGCCCGAAGCTTCTTCAACTGTTTAGGGGTCTTCAGGTTCTTTTCATGCTTGGTAAGTTCACGCCTCTTAGCTCTGGTCTTCTTGGGTCTGAGGTCCAAAGGCTTCAGCCTCTTGTTCTATCGAAATGAAGGATTCACGAAATACAATTTAAAATTACTACTACGACAATATAGAATAAAAATTGCTATTTTCAATACTATTCCAAGTATTAGACACAAACACATACAAGATACGCATAATTTCCTGATAAAACATTTATTAATTACCTTGTAAAGCTTCCTCAAATTCTCCTTTTGCTTTTGGTGCATAACAATGTACACCCTTGCAACGGCTTTACGAACTACGCGACTGTAAAATTTTTAAAAAATGACAATAATTGACATGATTCCACATTTATGATATATTCAATAATAAATTCCAAGCATGGTTTAAATTTTGACATTGTAATTCCACATAACTGAGGTTAACGGTATCATCATCATCATTGATCATCAATCATACAGTAAAACTTACATCTTTGACAGCTTAGAGGCTGCTCCTCCAGTGACCTTCGCCACACGAAGACCTTGAAGCTCACTTTTGAGCTCTTCGAGCTGCTTTGTGAGCTCCTCCTTCCTCTTTGTTCTCAATTCTGAACATTTTACCTTACCCTGAAATAAAGCAAAACGATTAATTACACAACTGATAATCAATAATATTAGAGACATACAAAGTTATTCACTTTTATTACTTTCAACTTTAGAAAAAGTTATTTTGTGGTTTGTATTTAAATTTTACATTATACGGTGACGGTTAGAAAAATACAAATATATAATTTGTTCGTTAAACCGTAGCTATTCAATACAGTCAACAACTCATTATTATAGCCATGTCTCAGATGTCCGAGAGCTATTTCCTGTCACCTGTAATCTCTGATTACTTTCAACTTTTAATTGACTAACTAACAACTAATGGTCCATCATTCGTCATCAAAAATATCCCATGTAAGTTACATTTGACCACGACTAAAATTATTTGAATTTCCATTTTAGCTTATTTCAATTCCAAATTTCCAAATTATATACTTGGAAAATCTTTGGCTGATGTGTGAATTTAACGCACGGCTTGTAGCCAAAACTGACAAAACTATATCTTGATCCCATTTATGTGTTAAAACATAAAAATTATTTAGACACCGTAACCGTGTATATACGCCACGTAAAATGTGCTGTACTTCTAGTAATCCTAATTAACAAATTAACTTACCATTGTTTAATTTTTAAAATCCGAATCCACCAACTCTGGAATAAATTCACAAGCCGGATGAATATTAGACCTAGTGAGCCTGTCCTAGCTCCCAACAATAAGCAGCATGCATGCACAAATTCTGAAAAGAAGTTGTACAGCCGCGTTTGCACATTCATACTTTCTGTATTTTTGGACAGATGGCTCTTGCAAGCTTGTGTTGAATATTGGACAACTAGGCTTTTGTCGATTTATAGGAATTTTTACTTGCAATGTCTCAAAACGCCCCTAAAGACATTTTTCATGTGATTGTGTAAAGATTGTGTTGTGAGTTGTGAATGTTGTGATATAAACTTGTGTGTAGGATAAACGGGATGATGGGATAAGTACTTATACTTTTGTACGCATTGGAATTGGAAGGAATGGATATGGATGTATGGATAAAAAAAGGCGATTGGACTGGAGCACATACATATATGTTGGATGGAATAGAAAATGTGAACATGAATATGAAACTGTATATAAATGCATTCGTTGTCCTGTGCTGAAGATTTCTTTGCCGACATGTATATAACCTAAATAGTTTTCTTATAGTTTTTGCGAATTTCACACAACCACCCGCACACAAACAGTGTTATGTGATATTGAGAGATGACAGAATGAGCTAATAAGTTAGACAGGCGATACGACGGCACCTACTCCGGTTGTTGTGTATGTGGTTTAGTGGTTTGATTCTATTAAAAAGCGTATCTTGTTGTTATATTATGTATATTTCATGATTATGAGTAATGTCATTAGGAAAAGAGGATAGTCAATAGTTGTTGCTATTAATCAAAAGTGACTTTTTAGTTTGTTTATAAAGAACGACTTTAGGAACCTTACTAGATATTTGCATTCTTAAGAGCTAATAAGAAACCGGTGAAGATTAGCTTTCATCGATTGATATTTTAAATTATATTGTAAAAAATACTAAGATAGTTTAATTCCGATATTTTTTGTAAGTTACTTAAGTTGTTAAAAGACTGACACCGGAAGTGGGCAATAGGGTGTGGTAAAGCCTGCTCTCAGCTCTTGTCTTGTTCTTAATACAAGCATACTATCGTTTCATAGTATTTTACTAGGTAAGCTTGTGCCAGCTGATCCAGATGTAAACATTAGTATTTGTGACTATTGACATTGAAATACTCCATAAATGTAGTAAACAGAGTCACCTGTCTTATTTAAAAAATAAAATAAGCATCTTCTTGTCAACACAAAAAATTAGCCGACATAGGGAAATTTTCAAATTAAGTTTGAACTGGTAGATGATCGACCTAAAATCTAACATACCATGAAATATTAGAAGGAAATTATTTTACGTTTAAATCTTACAGGATTCGATAAATTGTAAGTTTCACCATGGCCAAAAATACCAGAAGTGCGGCGTTCAGAAAAATTGATGTGGACGAATTCAACGAAGACAATTATAAGGATGAAGAGCCGACAGAATTGCAGTCTCCAATATCAGGCCCAGACGAGAAAGAAGTTATTCAGTTGCTCAATCAGGGGAAGGCTACCGAAGCTCTGAAGAACTGTTTGAGGAATGCTCCTTTGGGTTCCAAATCCCAACAAGTCAAAGTATTATGCTTTTTTATTTTATTACTGACCTAATCTAATTTAATGTAGTATATATATCATATCATGATGTCGAGCGCTTGTACTCATTGTGTGGTGTTGTATATGTTTAAGGATAATGCGATGTCTGTTACTCTTCGTGCATTGATGGCAATTAAGTCTTCCCAGATCGACGAGATTGTTCAATCTTTGGAGCCGGATCAGGTTGATGTTCTAATGAAATACATCTACAAAGGTTTCGAAGTTCCAACAGAAGGTTCCAGTGCTCACTTATTAAGTTGGCATGAGAAGACATTCGCTGTAGGTGGAGTTGGATCCATAGTACGAGTGCTTACTGATAAGAAAAGAGTTTAAACTATTTAAAAATTCCGCCTTCAATGTGTGTCTGTATTTTATTTTTAATCATACCATTTAATGCTACTTAAGTCAATAAAATGTTACAAACTGTATGTACATAATATGTTCTGTTGTGACATTGGTTATCAGATAGAATACATTTTTATTCGCTTTCTTTAACGAGTTTTAAATGTTTTACAGAAGTATATACATAATTTTTTATTACTTTATAATCACATTTGCACTTTGGAAAATAACTTAACAAATGGGAAGCTCAATTTGAAGTTGGTAAATAATTTTAATACTTATAAGAACAGAAGAACGTAGATATGCGAAATTAACCCAAAACGCTGGGTTTTCTACAGAATGCGTGGTTTGGTAAATAGTGTGTATGGCCTTGGGTAAATCCAAATAGGATTTATTTTAAGGACAATATTGTAATGTGGAATTTTATACTGGAACCCATTTTACGGGAAATAAAACAGGAGAGGAAAAAGAACGATGACAGAAATATTCGGACAAATTACGCCAGCATGAGCCAAACAATGAAAATCAGTGCAACCCAAATAAAAACTTTAGACAGGAACTCCTGCTCTTCTATCTGCTGTGGTGTCATGAAATTAGCGCCTGCAGGTCCTGTGCCAGGAGCACCGAAGTTAAATGCGGAAGCGAAGAATCCGAAAGGGAATGCACCTATTCCAAAACTCATGTGAAATCCACCGCCATTGCCGTCTGCATTGGAACCCCATGAAAATCTACCAGAATCCGTCTGTTCTGTTCTTGTTGGTGGAGGACGAGGTGGAATCTTTGACCTGTGATGTGAGCACATTTCATATTAAATTAAGCATTTGTTTATCTTTTTCTCTGTGATTTCGATGATTTGATTTAAACTGCATACCTGGGATCCACTCCGGAAGCCCCTCGGCCGTACAGAGGAATACATTTATCACGTGATATGGCGGCTTTACATACCGGGCACGATTGACGATTTGGCCTAGTTTCAAGCCACTGGTAAAGACAAGGCCAACAAAATAAATGACCACAAAAACTAACTACAGCATCTTTAGCAGTGTCCAGACAAATGTTACATTCAAACATTTTTTCGTCTGAGCCCCTGTCTGAATCTTCGCCATCATCCTCCTTTTTTTGTTTAGTATCCTCTCTGTTTTCCGTTTGTTTCTTAGCTTCTTCTGTTGACGAAGCCATGCTGGTATTTACAACTAATTTTACTAAAAATTATAATCTAACAATCCTCGATTTGAAGAAACCCGGAAGTTTAATCTCCAGTTTGCCAGTTTCACTGAAGCACATCTGTTCTGTTCTATGAAAACCCCTGGATATTACAATTCAAAACCTTATGATATATTTCCCGTACAAAATAGGAGAATTTTAGATTTAATAAACACGTAGTTCGAAATTACTGTAGCAATGTAGCATTACCATTTGAGAAGACACAAGTCACTCGAGAAAATTATTTTTCTACGCCTTCCTCATTGAAGTCAAGCAAAGGTACGGACCACCGATTTTCCAAAATTATCTGGAACACAAACAAAGGATAAATAAGTAAATTTTAAAAAATTATGACACGCATTGATTTTTGTCCCTTGGCCCTGATTTGACCTTGCATGGGTATTATTAGCTAAACCCACTATCAACATAACCAAATTTCAATTTGCCTTCACCTTCGCGAAACTCATAGGTGTGTACAGGTAACAGGTAGCATATTACTCAATGAAATTGAGGAATATATTGTATGCTAATGTATTGTAGGATTTGTATAGGAACAAAAATTATCACGGCTAATTATCACTTTGTCAACATTTTGAATAGTGTGGATGTAATGTGGTTCAAATACGATCGTGGAATATTTTTTTTGCTTTCTCATCTCTGTTCTTTCTTTGCTCGCTGATATACGTATCATAGCCCAACATTACTAAACCCGATCAGCGGTGTCGTCTACGCATTTTAAATAGTCCTTAAGTAGAACTCAATGAACTGGCATATAATAATCTAAAAGCAAATGAAAAATTATGTTAATCACAGTACCTATAAAATTATATTGCAGCGTCAGATCAAGAGATGACGACTGAATGAAGATACGGGTAGTTCACTTGAGGAAACACTAATAAACTTTCGCTAGCATCACAGATGCACAGTTATATAAAAAAGAATTTTAGGAAGGATCATATTGGGTAAATTGACAACATGTATTTCGAGACGATAAGTATTTGATCTTGATCACACACGTAATGCAAGCATAAAAACTATAAAACATCTGTGCTTTCTCCAGTGGATAATGCTAATGTTACATGCTATAAGCATTAAACTACGTATAATACCTTACCCTACGTGTACGTACTTAACGTAGTGTATAGTAAAAGTAAGTAGAGTCATACATTCAGATTTAGTCAGATCAGACTTACCCACGTAGCCTTATGCACATTACATACGTTAGTATGCACTGCACATATGTTTGTGTTCTTTCTATCTATATCCTTTTAACATATAAAGCAACACGCAAATAGTGTCATGCCATATAGTGATATAGTTGATTGATGCAGTCTTGCAGCGTAAATACACTCTATCTTCTTTTTCATCCAAATTATTCCAAATCCCCATATTCCGGATTCTAACGATCCAACTAACAAAGTTATTTACAGCCATAATCACTTCTACTCATCGAAGTTCAGCCAATTGAACACTATGACATGTGGATAATAACTAAAATGACTATATATGCTTTAGGGACTAAAACCGAAAAAATTTCCTTTGTATTTAATGATCTTAATGTGTACTTAAAATTAGTTTCTGGCATCTTCAATCTTATTCTTATATACTAATTAAATCATTTATTGATTCACTTGATAGATGAGTTAAATACAAACTATGCTCACGTCACAGTCACGATGATAAAGCTCAAAACAAAAGAGACATATTACTTGAAAGACCAAGACCATACAATTTTCCCTCATCGGTAGGAACGACATTTAGTACATTTGACATTCATTCATTCATGGCTCATAAAATACTGAGCTGACGATAAGTTGAGTTTCTTACCGACTGCACCAAGCACATGATCTCTTATCCTTTGATCGGATATGATTTCCAAAAAAAAATAATTTATAAAAATAATCCAACCTAATCAAATAAACATAGTGTGACGTGAACATTTTAAATATTTTTAACCGATATAATGATTTGGGGTGATCCGTAGAGGTAAGCAAATAAACACACAATCACACAACTTTCTCACACGTGCATAATGAAATGTGGATTCAAGTGTTGCGAAGATTATATGTTCAGCAATCGCAGTCATTACATAGTCATCTGCTGAAACCTGGTAATAAACTCCTCAAACTCTCAGTTGTCATTCCCCGTTTTGGTATTGCAATTTCGCATATTTACATAATTATAGCCTTTCCAAATTTCACGGTGAGTTTTGGTGCGTGTCAATATGATTCAATTATGATGATGACATAAGCCACTTTGGACACCGGAGAAAAATAGTCTTAAAAATACTGTTGACTGTGACTCACAGCATCCTCGATCGCTTGTTTTTCTTGTGGCAGTGGCGCCGGCACATGCTTTCTACTTTTTCAATTACATACTAGATTTACTATTTCCCATTTTCTTATGAAAATGAAAACGTAAAAACTGCTTAGAATTACTACGAATATTTAATACCAAGGAGAAAAACGCATGTCTCTTCTCTTGTCTTCTTCTTTACATAATCGTTTGTTGAAAGATGATATTTGGAACTGAAATCTGAAAATATTTGCATTTGCACATGCGTTATTGGGTTATTTAAGTTAAATTTGAAAGCTTTAGACGAAGCCTTTCAAAGAGCCTCCGCGATTTAGATAGAATATCGCCGTGAAACTAAACTGATTGTCATATTGTACGATTACTAACGTTCGATAATAGGAACATTTACGAATTAAACAAAATCACAAATTAACTAAACTGTTTTTTGTGCCAACAGTATCCGTTATTGAAAGCAGGAAAATGAGTGATAGTGAAAAGAAGACCATTTTATTTGTGACGGGCAACAAGGACAAGTTGCGGGAGGTGCAGGAAATCCTCGGGGAAAGTTTTCCTTATAAGGTGAGTTTGGAGTTCAGGTTGTATATGGATCAATATTATAGCATTGTAAAAATGAAATCTGAAAGTTAGCTTGGGTCGGGTCTCTCTTGCATCTTACACGCTTATGACATGATTTATTATCTAACTCTTTGATTATTAATGCATTCAAAATTGATTCAAATTCAATATTTGATTGTTAGCTTGAAAACAAGGATGTAGACCTTCCTGAATATCAAGGGGAACCTGATCAAGTTAGTCGGTTGAAATGTCTATCTGCGTTCGAGATGGTCAAAGCCCCAGTATTAATAGAGGACACGTGTCTTTGCTTCAACGCTTTGGGAGGCTTACCGGGACCATATATCAAATGGTTTCTGAAGAACGTTGGTGCAGATGGGTTATTTCAAATGTTGCAAGGTTTTAATGACTACACTGCTACCGCGTTGGCATCATTTGCTTACTGCGATGGGGACGTTAAAACTATTAAGGTTTTTAAGGTAAGTGTTCAGTTCATGTTCATTGTCATTCAATAAGAATTGGTCGGTCGGTTGTTGGCTGAGTTGCTTTATAAATCACATTCCCAAATTCGCCGCGTATCTTCGCAATATGACATTTACATTTCTAAAGTCACATTCCAATCACTCCCATTTACATTTCTAACGTCACATTCCAATCACTGCCATTCACATTTCTAACGTCACCACACTCCTATTTACATTTCTAACGTCCCATTCCCATTTACAATTCTTAACGTCACACTCGTAGGCTTTACCAAATCACATTCCTAATCTAATGTCAAGTTCTCTATTCAATTCTTTTCGTCACATTCCTAGCCTGAACTTGAACCTGACTTTAATGTTTAATCTACTAACCCTGAGCCTGAGCTAACCAAATGTACTGGAATTAGAAATGTGACGTGTATTGAAATCTGGAAATGTGATGAGTCGGTGTGTAACGTCAATTCCAATCACTGCCATTCACATTTCTAACGTCTCCACACTCCTATTTACATTTCTAACGTCCCATTCCCATTTACAATTCTTAACGTCACACTCGTGGGCTTTACCAAATCACATTCCTAATATAATGTCAAGTTCTCTATTCACTTCTTTTCGTCACATTCCTAGCCTGAACTTGACCTGACTTTAATGTTTAATCTACTAACCCTGAGCCTGAGCTGAGCTAACCAAATGTACTGGAATTAGAAATGTGACGTGTATTGAAATCTGGAAATGTGATGAGTCGGTGTGTAACGTCAAAAATGTAAATGGGAATGTGACTTGGGAAGTGATGTGGGGAATTTTTGGAATGTGTAAAAAATGTGCTGTACTTACATTATATACAAAGCAAATCAGCACGGTCAGTCAATTTCCAACCCACTACTTGTAAGTTAAATTTTGATCAGTCAAAAATAGGTCCTTTCATTTCACGTTTTTGGAGCATTATCATATCATGTCTTACATTATACGATTTCTGGATTAATTGTCGGATTCATTAAAAATATTTTTTGCATATGCATGTGAAAGGGGGTGACTAGTGGGTCAATCGTCAAACCACGAGGAAACAATGGCTTTGGCTGGGATGTATGCTTCCAACCTGATGGATATGAGAAAACNTTTGCATATGCATGTGAAAGGGGGTGACTAGTGGGTCAATCGTCAAACCACGAGGAAACAATGGCTTTGGCTGGGATGTATGCTTCCAACCTGATGGATATGAGAAAACGTATGCCGAAATGACTGCCGAGGAGAAAAATGAAATTTCTCACCGGAAGCGTGCCGTTGAAGCTATGAAGGATTACTTCACTAACAATATAAGTACTAAAAAGGGTGATTAAATTTATGGATAAATGTGAAAGCTTATTATGTATGTTAAACATGAGTTGTTCTGACTTAGATTTATAAACTACTGACAAAATTAGTTCACTTTTATATCCCAAAACACATTATCTTAATGTAAAATGTATTTATTATAATCATTTAAATTCATTGCATCATTAGTACGAAAACTTTACAACAAATATGAATACAGTAATTTTATTATTATTTCCTGAATTGAATCCTTAATCCTTAACTATTATCTCTTAATTATTTGTCGATAAGGGTTCCTCTTACACGGCTCTTTTTCGCTTCCATTTCCTGTTGTGCTTGCTCAATTAGCTTTCGTTTGTTCATTCCTTTTCTAACTAATTGTTTTTCTATGATTCGAGCGTTGTTCGCATAAGAATCTGCTATTTCCCTCTGAAATACAGTAAAAGTATAATTATGAATTAAAGGTTCAAGACCAAGCATTATTCCTTGAAAAGAACCCATGCACACATATTTAACCTATATGTATATAAATACTGAAAAATGTCTTACGGCTTCAATTTCATCTTCTTCTTCGTCTATAGTAGACACTGTGACCGAACTGAATTTACCCATATTCTTCGTATGTTTGGTCACCATAATAGGTTTATGCTCTTGTTCAGTTGCCACTTGTTTGTATATGTTGCCCATTGGTCCTTCTCCAGTGCTGGTTAACGCCCCCCGAACTATAAAAACTACGTTACCAACGACGTTGTGCATATAATAGAGCAGCAATCCACATCTGAATAGAAATAAAATCATTTCAAATATTTTTCAGGCTTGCATCATTGCGTGATGTGAAATGTTATCCTACAAAAATTTAATTTGTTATACCGCTTGCATTTCAGACGATGCTGTTTTTCTATTCCATCTAGCCGTTTTAAAAACACTGTTTCGTCTGCATCCGATGTGATTTTGTGAGCATGTTTAGATCCATCAATAACTCTAGCACCATCCCGTTTCCGCAGTGGTAAATTCTCAAGCGCACAATCTACAAAAGTAAAAAAAAAAATTGTCAGTATTCAAATTCTTTGTGGCTGCAAGTATTTGTCATGTGTGTAAAATATTATTTCGATAAGTATTGCACGCATAATAATTATAACACCATAAGATACCTATTATGAGTGTCATTTGTCCACAAAGGCAATAATACGTGAGCAAAGGTTTATCCCCGGAATATTCTTCCTGGTCTCTCGTATCCGAACATACTATACTTCTTGATACCACCTTAGGCATTTTCTTGAATTTTTAATTCTGCTCCGGGTTCCCTAAAACTAAAACTACCAATGAGTTGTGAGTCTGACGCTGTACGTTGGTTTGAACAATTAGATTTTTAAAACGAGAGCCAGTTTGTTGACTCATAAAATTCAATAGTGTCAAGGGTTTAGCGATTATATAGAGAGTTCCAGTCACCAGTTTCACCAGTAGTTTTGAACACGGGGTTGTCACTTCACACTATTTGTCACTTGAACTGCGATATGTTTCAAGGAATTATGGAATAATGCTCAGGACTCTTTTAAAACCTAACCAGACTTCTTTGTATTCGTTACACTATACGAAACGTATGTTTTGTAGATGACAAAATAAACATTTAAAAAATACAAATGTTTTTTTTCGCACCTGAAAGAAAGCGATTGATTTATTATTATTCTACACTGCACACAATACTATACTAAGTCAACAAGTCAGTCAAGTAACTCCACTAAAAATCCAAAATCCAATGTTTATACTAAATGGGGTATCTGTAGACAAAGACAGGTAAGGGATGGAGCGAAAGAAAACCGACTGCTGATGAGCTGAAGACAGGAAAAAGAATAACTTTTAGAGAAACGGGTTGCATTTTATTTTACACTGTTGTACCACTTTCACGATTGAAATAAACTGTTAAAATTCAGATTCACGACGGAAAAGTATATCTGCTGATATATATTTTTCGGTTTGGAGAAAGTGGAGTCGTACGCGGTACGCGGTATATTGAGTTTCATCTGAAACCTAATAAAAGGTATTAAGGTGAAAGGGATTTGTGGAGATGAACAAAACATACCATGTTGGAGTAACTGCTACTGCGCTAACGGATGAGGATGACGAAACACTTATTCTTGATGGTTCTGACATTTCACGGAAAGCTAGCTAAGCGAATCCGAACATTCCAAACAGTGAGTTTGAACTAATGCCACTGCTTGATTCGATGATATAATTAAACATTTTCTTCTTTTTTCCTCTGATCTTTAATCATTTCATCGTTTTGTCTCAGGAAACTGAATTGCTTCAGTACCTATTGAAACACAAACCTCAAGAGCTAAAATGTGGAAGGGAGCATTATTTAGATTTGAGGGAACTAGACGAGTACATGTCTGGCTTGTGTTTGAAATTGAATATTCATGGGTACGAAGATCGTGGAGACAGGTTAAAATATTTGCATTCAATTTTGTGCCGAAAATTTAAAGAGAAGGTAAGAATGTAAGAATCCTTTGTACTCCATTTACAATACGGACTGATTGAATATTAAAATACCGACCAACTTAGGTGTTTATTTATTTTACAGAATGATATTTTGAAAAATATCACCAAGTTTATAATTGACATGAGCCAAAGGCCAACAAGTGTTACGAATATGGTCATTAGTTCCGAACAATATTCACCGGAACCGGATGAAGAAAATTCGATTGATGAGGATTCTGCAAGGCAGAGAGAATTGTTAAAGTTAATTTTAGCCGAAGGGGAAATTGAGAATGAAATTCCTGAAAACCACTTTTCTTCTGGCAGCGAGCTCAGCGTAAGTCGTTTTGCCCTTCATCGTAACTTCATAGTTTTCAGAAGCAAAATATGCATTAGCTTCTGCCTTATTCTTAAACAAATAAATATTAATTAAATTAGGACTGGTCTACTGATGACGAAGAGCAGGAAGACGAGATCTCAAATAATGATATTCCTCTTATTCCAAAAATCAGACACTCTAGCAGTTTCGGGGAATTTTCTGATATAAATTGCGAACTCAAACCAGGTAGTTTGATTTCATTGCTTTGTATGGTGTCTACTTAATTAGATACCTAGCTCGCTCAAAAATGAAAGTGGCAATTTTTACATGAATGCATATTACATAGATCCTGAACTACTGAAACAAGAAATCAAACTATTTTGGGCACACGAAAAATCTAAAGCAGAATCTTATTTGCAACAACAAATCAGAAAATTTGACCTTGTTCCCTTATCTAGTCAACCCGTCATTTCAAGTTTACTTGTGTTACAGTCAAGATTTGGTGAATTCTGGTAAAGTAAACCAAAAGTATAAGCTTTTAAATATCACGAATTGAGTTTTATCAGGATTTTTCAATTCAGTTTTAATTTCTCAGGGAATGGAAAAGGTGTTCCAAGCAAAAAATACAAATGTTTGTAGTGTTCGAAGAAGATATAGTTCGAGAAATTTTGTGGCAATTCACCATCACTAATACAGCATCTTCTCCTTTGTTCTCGCAAGATTGGAAGGTTATACCAAGGCTGATGGTTGCAACGTTGTCAATTAGTTCTTTTACTACATTGGTAAACAAATATGGGGAAGTATTTTCAAAGCTGCAGGATCTAAGGCAGTTTACGAACACTGTAGAAAAGTTAAGTTTATCTGAATCTGAAGGAAAGTCGACCTCACCTTCGAAAGTGTATCGTAATTATGCAGCTGGTATAATGGAAGTGTCACGTTATATCACATTATGTATTAGCAAATTGGAAAGAGAACTGAAACGAAAGCAAAGATTGATAAATGATCCATCAGAACCCGCTTGTACCACTTTACTTCAAATGGAAAAGCAGACTCGATCTATAGTAGATTTTATCCAAAAGCTTCATGAAATTCATTCCAAAGGTATCGCTCTCTCAGAAAATGAGGAACAAATGGACCCATGGTTTGCCTCAATCCAGTTAATATCTTGTCTGGAAACGCATCTATTACTGGAAACTAAACCAAGTTTGTATGGCATTTTGCTCTTCCTTTTTAGCAAGTGCTTGTATGCTCTTTTGGACGAAATAGTAACCGCTTTGAAGTCGTTAAAGTGGGATGAAAATTATTCACTTTTCATTCGGTTAGTTCTTAGTCAGCCACTATTCTTTATAATCCTAGCGGTTTATCGGTTTAAGTGTGTGCAAATTTTATTTAAATATTTATTATTTCAGGGATGGTCTTGTCCGGTTAAATGATTCTAGCTTTTGGTCCGAATGCATTAAAGTTCGTCCTTACCAAGAGCGTTTGAAAATGAAGGGAATGAAGCCTTTAGCTTGTTTAGAGAAGTTATTGCCTAAAGTCTTAAATGTTTTGAAAACCTGTGAGGTTTTAGACCAGCTTGAAGAAGATTTCATGAGAATTCTCGGGAAGTCCAACATTATCATTAGTGAAGTTGTTCGGGAATTCCTAGATGAAAGCTTCGCTTCGAATAATGGGTTGGGGTTCTCGGAAAATGGAGCTCAAGCTGACGAAATAGACTACATGAAACATTTTAGTTACATTGGTCTTGGGTCTTCATCAGTTACAGACTCTTTCCGGTTTTTAACTGCTCCGGAATATCTTACACCGGTGACATCAGATATTGGAAAAAGTAGAACGTATAAATTTCAAGAGTTCGTCAGCCTATCCCGCATTCCACTTATAGCACACACAGTTACGCTTGATAAGGCTCTTTCAAAATACTTTAACCCCTTCTGTGTTACTGCTAAAGAAAATATTCAAAAAATATTCCAAGACTATAAAGTAATCGAGAGCATGACTATTTTCCAAGAAATTATCCTTGCGGTCAGAGAAGATTTTGCCAGAGCTTTAATTGAAATTGCTTCCAACCAAAAGCAATCTGAATTTGTAAGTTCTCCCACAAACCCCACCGTACTACATTTGATTATTAATCACATTTGTAAAAAATAATGAATTATGATTCTACTTTTCTTACGCAGAAATATGAAGATAACTTCAATAGAAATCCTAAATTCCAAAAGCTTCTTAATGAGTGTTATCCCGAAGGAAGAGATAATTTCTCGGTGGATTTGAAGTTAGACTCTTCATCTGATATGAATTGTACCTTTCTAGTAACACCACATTTCCCTTTAAATCTAATTGTAACGCCTCAATCAGTAGCCGGTTATATATTTATTGGAAGGCAGTTACATAGAATTCGAAAAAGTCTGTGGGATGTGTCATCTCTAAGCACAAAAGGTTTGGATGTTAAAACATTCTCAGTTTCATTTCCTCATACGATTTCAAAAATTAATGCTCTCATTTGATTATCCCCTTAAGAATGCAAACCATCAGAAGGAGTGGACGTTACACGACTGTTAATGTTCAGGTTTTGCCTAATTAATTTTTGTTCCAGTATCCGTTCGTTCTTTACATTGAAGCTGTTCTCAAAAGATTTTAGTGAATTTGCTAAATCGGCGTCTTATGAAGATGATTTAGACTCGATTAGACGAAGTAAGTAAAAAAATAAAATTATATTTTTAACGAGAAGGTTTTTACAATTGTAATTTTATTTTAATTCTTTGTAGTTCACGAAGACTACTTGGAGTCAATTGAAACTAGGATGCTTCGTAACCCCGTGATTGAAAATGTAGTTATACGCCAAGTAAGCGGATTCCAATTTCCAATTCAGATTGAAGCATTTGATGATCAGGATAAAAGTGTTTCATTCATATAACATTTTTAGATTGCGGTTATGAGCGAACTCCTACGTAAAAGGTGGTCCACTGGAATGCCGCAACCAGCAATGCTCATGCTGGAGGATACATTAAAGAAATGTTGGCACGTTGTTAATGACTTTCAAAGCACCAAATACTCATTCGATTGTAAGTTCCTAATTTCAAAAGACTAAATTCTATTATTTTTTTAATCATCAAATTTATATAGTAAAATGTACCAATCAGTGATTATTCTGTTTGCAGTTAACGAACTTTCTTTTCACTTCGGACGGCCACCAACTTGCTTGTGATGTTACTAAACCCCTAAAACTTTTCCCGAAATAAACTTTTTCAGTATTTAGCAAAGTAAATGAACTCACATAAAATACATATCTTAAAGCACATAAAACAACCATATCTCTATGTCTCTCTCATACAGTATTGAATTTGAACTTGGAGGATAAGGTTGGGTACTTTATTGAATAAAAATAAATTTTATCTAAATAACACCGTTTCTTTATATATTTAATCTTTACCAACGAGCTCAGTCAGTGGATTTTCACTTTGATGGTTGAGAGTCGTAGAACTAGCTGACATGTCCTTTTTTAGTTTTCGAATAATAGCACGATAATCCTTTGACGTTCTGCACAACACCTGTAATTTTTCCATGGGTTTGAGGTAGGCGGAAATCTCCTGCAGTCGCTCAGAGATAGTATCAACTGCAATTTATAAAATGGACTATAAAAATTATTGCTCCTAAATTTAACTAACTATTAAAATCATATTTCACTCATTGGTTTGAAGTGTAGTCTTTGAGACTTTAACCGTGATTGGCTTACCACTATGTGCTAAAATTCTTGGAGAAGCAAGAATATGCTCTGCTGCAAACCCCTCTGAGTATAAAAACTCGATCATTTCATTTAGTTTTATTGCGGTAGCTTTTTTAATCGACGGTACCCTTTCCAAAACTTTCACAGCCATTTGTTCGTCGCACATTAATTTTTCTTGCAAAAATCCAGTGATGTTTTCATTATCCCCCAAAAGCTGCTTTTCGGTTAGTGTCTTGGCTATATGCCTGCAATATCAGAATCAAAGAAACATTTGGCCATTAATGTAGCAGGCCAGACGACACGGAACTTTTTAATATATATTTGGTTCTATATTTTCCTACGAGTCAAATATGCGTTGAGGAGATCGGAGCAGCCAAGGTTTGAATTCAGTAACGCCATGTTTTTTAACTATTTGAATCTTTGCACGCATACTAGCGTAATTATTCATGAAAACATACGGATCACTGATTATTGCTTCCGGCTTTACTCCAGCATCTGAAAACATACAAAAGTATGCATTTTTTAAAACTCTATACGGACATTGCAGTAACACACTTCTGTCTGTGATTTGTTATATAGCAGTAGTGTTCTTTTGCTTAAAATTTTAAACTCACCGAGTAAACATTTAAGAAGTGATGTAATCTGAGGGACAGGTATTATCATTAACTTGCTAACTTTGGCCATCATATCGGAAACATCCTCCGGGGGACACTGACAAAAAGTATTTAAAAAAATATATAAGAGGAAACTCGAAAATTTAAAATAAAAACATAATTACAAAGTACGTTTGTCAGAATCACCTTTAAATAGTAGGCAATAAGGTCTATCCTATTTTTCAATACAGGAACATCATTTTGCTCTTCTTTAGCGATAAGTTCCAATTCGTAAGAAAGATGCTTGAAATCGGCGTTCCAAACTAAAGCAACTTCTCTGAGCTTCATCTCGCGTACATTTACGAATGATACTGCCACCTGGAAATTTTCTATGCCTAAAAGCTTTTGAACTCGAACGACACATTTTTCCAGAATAACTGAAAAGTACGAGGAACAAAAATGTTAAAATAATTTTTCATGAAAGTTACAATTTAATGACCGCCATCGAGTTCAGCATTCATACCTGGATCAATAGTCAACAGCCAAGGCAATTTAAGAAGTCGTCGAATCGCAACATTTCTACTTTTCAAATAGTTAACACTTCTATGAAGTTGCTCTTCCTTTGCAGTTTTACCTCGCTGGCCCTTGAAACTATTTTTGTCTGTGTTATCTTCTTTAAGCGGAAGCCTTTTCTCAACTTCTGTAAAAGCAATAAATGACTTCGTCGCCAGTGGCCATACTTCATACAGCCATTTCAACGAACCAGCCTTTAACCGCCTGAGATCATCTGGTATTTTGAAGTCGTTGAGTTCGGCAGCAGAAGCTTTATTTTTTTGTAAAGCGTCCAGCAAAATCCCATGCTTTGTTTGGATGTGAATTTGTATGATATTTTGAAAATGAAACGATGATCTTTGCAATGCACAGATACATCTACATGACCTATTTAAAAGTATAAAGTCGTTCTCTGAGCGTTTAGAAATCTGAAAAATATTTGTGGCTAGATGACTATTTGTTATGGTTCGGAAAAGTTTTGGAGTTACGCTCACTACTGCCATGTCCAGTACTTTACAATTAATCGTTTATCTAAGATGAACTTTTACTCAATGTATCTAATTAAACTATTTCAGCACAAATTGACTTGGATTTTTCCTCTGAAAAACTGAAAGTTGTGATTTTTTGTGCACACATACTTACTCGCCGATACACGGTACAAAGTACAAACAACATATCAATCATCTGTTTGGATCATAGTACGACTAGTACGAGTCGCAACACCCGCAACGTCGCAACTTTTCATCAACTTTCACTTGCTTCTTGTACAATATGATCACTCATGCAATATGCAAGTAAGTACGTGTAAATACATCTGCCGTAGCAGCTATGGGCTTACAGACAGGTTGTGTGTGACTTTCACAT
>JAHZNA010001553.1:0-10047 GCA_027743935.1 Sinodicranocentrus sp. ZH6
GAAGCTTTTTGTGCTCTACAATACCCGGATAGAGAAAAGTTCCAGTTCTCCCCACTCCCACCATTACCAGCAAGCATTTACCTGCATCCTCATCCTCAACATGTCCTTCGGATGGACCTGGAAAGACAAAATTTACAATGGTAAATGCTTATAGTTTGGTTCTAAATGCATTTTGTGTAACTTTAACCAAAAAATTATCCTTGAAAAATTGAAAGCTTTCACTGGAATCGCAAAAAATGCTAAAATATCCCATCAACTTTCTCTCTAATTGCATACCAGTCTCCGGATTCAAATAGTCTTGTTAATTAAATTTATTGATTGATTAAGCATATCCCACTTATCCGTAGGAATTTAGCGCTGCTGTAACTAATCCTTGTTGATCTTTTAGTTTTGTAGAAACCTCAATGATCTTTTATTCCCTTATGCTCAACTATTATACTCCATGCATTAGCAAAACCTGAGATGTCTTGGAGAGCACGACCTCTTGATCGAAATTGTGCACATGACATTTCCTCAATCCCACGGTAAACCTGGCGATAACTAGGCGCCTTTGTTAATTACCTCCATTGATAAGGTTGGAGTTAATTAGTTAACCCATGGACTTTTGTGTGTAATATTGTAACACAATTAATAATGCATGCCATGCTAGGCTATATAAAACAATAGCATGAAAAGCCATTGGAAACACTATTACACTTTCCTATAATTTTTGTCCTGGTGAAGATTACAGTCGTGATCGAAAGCTCGAGAGCTTAATAAAACATGATTTCCTCAAATGTCGATAACGTTTCAACAAATTACACTTTCTCTTTTATTTATCCTAGCTCCTACTTTCACCATATTTTTTTCTATTGCTAAATCACTTTCTTACGAATATTTCAGTAAATATTCATAAACATGCTAAGTAAACATGATTCATGACATTTTAACTGTAAATAAGCAAATTTTCATGCTTACTATTTATGAATCAAATATTGAACGAAAAATTATTTAAAATCCTGTCCCGTGCCCATCAGTACCCGGTAAAAAGAATCCCTGTGTTTCCTACAATATTCTTGGAAATCCTAAGGAGTCCCGTGTTCATCCATTCTCTGCATTTCTCTCTCTCTCTCCAGCAATACTTCCACAAGCTGGACAAGTATGCTCTGATTTTAACCAGGAACCTTTTTGTCCACTACAATACCCGGACAGAGAAAAGTTCCAGTTCTCCCCTCTTACATCAGTATTTCACCAGCAAGCATTTACCTACATCCTCATCCTCAACATGGGATTTAAAGCATCTTTCACTTAAAATTGCAAAACTTACTTTATCTAGAATAGAATATTTATGATTATCACTAAACTTTGTATTTTAACTTATCTTTAGAAAGCAGACAAAGCATAAGTTACACACCTTTCTATTTGAATCACACAATACTCATACAGTCGCTGTAGTACTTGTATTGATTTCCTTATCAATCTTTTGCCACAACAACATTTGCAGCCACACCGACCCGATTTTCTTCCCATGTCTTTTTCAACAAGGGCAACATAGCACGATAAGATTATCAAAGCAAAATAAATGAAAAACACACCAGCAAAGTTTCCTCTCAAAGATACCTTGCTCGGCCCAACGTTTTCCCGGTTTGCAATCTCAACTGTAGCATTTCGTGTGGCAAATATGGTTTCCCAAGCTTCCCAAATCCCAACCAACCCAGATTCTCTTAGAGCACGAAATCTGTTTACAAAATAATTCGACTCTAAGGGAATATTTCCAAAGGTGAAGCCTTGATAAGACTCAAGTAAACTCTCTCGACCCATTGTCACCCATTTTGGATCATATCTACTCCCATATACTTTATCCCAGTTTTGCTCAAGGCGGGATTTTAATCCCAGGTAAACACTCTGAGTTTCTTTTTTACCATCGACGAAAGCCTCATTTTGACAGGATGACAAGCGTTCTATTATATTCTGAATTTGGGGCATTTTTTCCGTTTCATCCACATCTTTGTAAGTTTCAAGCAAGTCAAGAAGACGCTTGGCAGCAGGTAGTTTCCTAATTTCTTCTTCGCGTAGCATTTTCTCCAAACGAGAAGCAGAAATTTCGGCAAATCCTATCTCTAATTCTTCTCTGATATTTTTAAAATCAGGAATCCTATCTTCGACTTGTTTTGCATACCTAATTGTGTATTTCCAACTAATTTGCTAGTAGGAGTAACATCTGATTGAGCTAGAATTGTAAAGTTTTGTCGAAAAATGTCATCAAACGAATCTAGGCTCCTTATCCAAATGGGAGATATCACGCTGTCAATGTTTTCCCCTCGAAACAGATTCGTGATGAACAGCCCAGCCAATATCCATCCGCCTGTGCGTGATCCACCGAAACTTTCCAATAGCAGATGTGCCCTGTTCGAATAGGATGTGAAAAGGAAAAATAATTACTTCGCCTTTGCTCCATTTTCCCATCTTTTTCAAAAGCATGGTCGAAACAATTGCTAGACTGATGATCATAGCGGTTGTAGTCCCGTCAAATGCGGAAGTGAGACCTTTAAAGGACAGCCATCCAGTTTCTGTCATATCAGCACACGTGACAAAGTGGATTCCATCCTTTTGTCGAAAGAATGTCGAAGTGAGCCTTGTACCAAATGAAGCTTTGATTTTGTTTTAGAGGAAAGGAAAATTTCCACTTCATCTCTTGATGCAACATTTTTACTTGTGCTACAAGAGCTTCCGAATTTCCCGAAGATTGAGATATGAAGGAGAAAAGTAATTTAACAGGGATTACTTCATATTTCCAAGTATCTCCTTCTCGTAGAAAGTCCACAACATCTTTTTTCCTTCCAGGCAGTGGCATAAAGTCTAGCTTGGTTTCAGACGTTTCCACAAATATGTAAAACCGGCCAGACTTTGCCATCAGTAGATCTTCATTTCGAGGGTGCTTTCTCATTGACTTAGGTATATAGACGGGGTTCGATAGATCCCACGTATATCGGGTGAAAGTCCACCGATGACAGGATTTAGGAGGAATGAATATCTCCACTTCGCATTTTTGCCTATTAATTGGCGCGCTATCATCAATTCCAAATCCTGTTTGACGCTACGTCAATCCACGTCAGCTAACCATTTTTATGAGTGTTTTAAACGACAATAAAGTAAGTTTAAGGTACTATCCCATAAGTACTTTGTTGATTAAATGTTGTTTACAAGTCACGCCAACTTTCACCAATGCTTGGGACAGTTGAGAATTTTTCAGCTTAAAAATATGTGTGTCATATTCATGAACACATACACAAGTATTGTATAGGCTACCAAAGCCCACTATGAGGATTGAAGAGGAAGTAGCACGCCAGAATTTCGTTGTCATTTAAGGAAGAAGTTTGAGGTACTTTTGTAGCAGTACTTAGTTGATTAAAAGTTGTAGCTTTCACCAATGCTTGGAACAGTTGAGAAGTTTATCGGCTTGGAAAAATAAGACACAAACAAGATGTGCTTGATGTTCCTCTCTCTCCAGCAATACGTCCACAAGCTGGACAAGTATTTCCCCGATTTATCCAGGAAACTTTTTGTGCTCTACAATACCCGGATAGGAATAAGTTCCAGTTCTCCCCACTCACATCATTACCAACAAACATTTATCTACATCCTCATCCTCAACATGTACTTTGGATGCCCCTGGCAAGACAACATTTACAATGGTAAATCCAACTTGGTTGGTATGAATGCATTTTGTGTAACTTTAATTACCTAAATTTATCCTTCATCAATAAATGCTTTCACTGGACATTGCAAAAAATGCTAAACTATTCCATCAACTTTCTCTCTACATGCGTGTATCTGTCTCCCGATCCAATTATCCATGTTAATTAAATTGACAAATGTAATTAAGTAATTATATCTCCCTACCTCACAACCTTTGCTTTGATGCGCTATGCAACTCATGCACATCAATATATAGTTTATATCAATGCTACAAAAATTGATGTAGTGAAAGTCAAGCTCAAGGAGAGTCATTTATACCTTGTGATTTCGCCAATCAAGAAATTCTAATTGACAAATCTACCTCTTCCTCTGCTGCTAATGCAAGTATTGATGCGAAGGATGAAAGTTGCATTGTAAACGGACTCTTTTCAGAAGTAAAAGATGTTCCTACCCACAACTGGGGTTATGTTTTCAAAACTTTTAATCCTGGAAAGAGAACACGTGTTTTTGGATGTGCTACAGTTTCCCTTATTTCACACTGTAATCCCTTGATAAACTCTGCCAATGACCAGTTAGCTCTTGTTAACATTGAGGAACAAGGTTTGGCTCGGATTTGCAAGAAAATTCTTGACTCCAAGCTACACTTCGATGTCACTATTGCAGCGAAAGATGGAACTGTTTTCAATTGCAATAAACCTTTTCTAGCAGGTATGAATCGCAACTTATATTAATATCTTTTAGAAAATGCGACGATTTATTAAATATTAATTTCCAGCACAAAGTGATGTCCTAGCGACCATTCTGGAGATGGACATGAAGGAGGCGAAGACTAATCAGATTGAAATGAAAGATATGACTGCAATTGGTGTCAAGGCATTGTTGGAATACATCTACACCTTGGATTTGGATCAAGCATTCGAAAATTGCGACATTGCTCTCGAGCTCCTCCAAGCTGGTCATAAGTATGACATCAAATCCCTGGAGAAGGAGGTGTCCTCCATCATTATACAAAAGGACGTTGAGTGGTTCACAGTGGACATGACCTTTAGCCTCTTCCTCTTCGCGAGAAAGGTGGAAGCCATGGAAGACATTAAACTAAAGGCGGTTTCCTTGTTGATGTCGTAAGTGCATAGAATTTTACGAAAAATATTAATCTGGGTTGTTATAGTTTTTTTTAGGTGTTTTTAAATTGTATGATTTCAGAAAATCAAAAGAATTCATGGAGTACAAAACGTTTACAACAATGTTCCAAGAGAACTCAGCCTTAGCAGCTGAAGCTGCTAGGGAGCTCTTTTGTCTCTCTCATGCAAAATAATACAAAAAATGTTTATAATATTACTAAAAAAGCTGATTTGTCTATTCTGCATATGAATTAATTAATTAATGTGATTTATGCTAAAGAGTAAATTTGTCTCATTTAAAGGATTAAATGGATAATTTTAAAACCGACTAGGGCAGTTTGAGCAGGGGATCGTATTTTAAAAAGAAAATACACGTCAGCTAAGCATTTTTTTAAATTTGTTATTTTAAAAGACAACTACATAAGTTTAAGTTACTATCGTATAAGTACTTGTAATTAGTTGATTAATAGTTGTAGAATGGTTTATGTTGTTTACAAGTGAACACGAACTTTCACTAATGTTGACGGTTGAGAATGTTCTCGGCTTGAAAACAATAAGAGAAGTAATGTTCATGAATACATATACCAGAATTGTATCAAGGCCACTAAATACTAAAACAAACTACAGATAAAGCATCACATTTCAAATTTATTTAAAACAAATTTCAAAACATCCTACCATAGGAATTGAAAGAAAAAATCATTAAAATCCTCACCCCCTGTAAAAGCCCAACATTATCCGGCAAGCCTTCATAGAGACTCCCTTTCTTCCGTACAATATCCAAGTGAAATGTAGGGATTCCCGTGTTGAGCCATTCCCTGCATTCCTTTCTTTCCAGCAGTACGTCAACAAGCTGGAAAAGTATTTCCCCGATTTTATCTCCAGGAACCTTTTTGTGCTCTACAATACCCGGATAGAGAAAAGTTCCAGTTCTCCCCACTCACATCATTACCAACAAGCATTTGCCTACATCCTCATCCTCAACATGTACTTTGGATGCAGCTGGCAAGACAAAATTTACAATGGTAAATGCAGGCAGGTTGGTAGTAATGCATTTTGTGTAACTTTAATTAAAAATTATCCTTGAAAAATCTTCAGTACGAGCAAGTTCGCGAGCTAACAAATTATAGTTCCTACTTTCACCACATTATTCTCTATTACTACATCACTTCCTTACAAATATTTCAGTAAATATTAGCAAACACGCAAAGTAAACACACTTCATGGCATTTCAATTCAACCGTAATTAAAACAAATTTCCATATCCCCTGCTTATGAATCAAAAATTGAAAGAAAAATGATTGAAATCCTCTCCCATGGCCATCATTACCCGGTAAAGAGAATCCCTGTGTTTCCTACAATATCCTAGTGAATCCTAGAGTCCCGTTTTCAGCCATTCTCTGCATTCCTCTCTCTCCTGCAATACGTCAACAGGCTGGACAAGTATTTCACCGGATTTTATCCAGGAACCTTTTTGCTCTCTACAATACCCGGATAGAGAAAAGTTGCAGTTCTCCCCACTCACATCCACCATTATTATACCAACAAGCATTTACCTACATCCATAACATGAATCTTTGTGGACCTGACGGGACAAAAATTACAATGGTAAGTGTCTATACGTTTTGTGCTACTTTAATTAACTAAAGATATCCTTGAAAAACCAATGCTTTCACTGGAATTCTCAAAAAATTCTAAATATTCCATCAACTTTCTCTCTAAATGCATATCCGTCTCCCGGTCCAAAACGTCATGTTAGTTAAATCAAAAATGTAATTGTATCGCACTCTACTTGAGAACCTTTGATTTGATGCAGTTGCAATGCAACTCATGCACAAGCACATTAGATAGAGGTTATAATGATTTTTACAGAAAATTGATATGGTGAAAGTCAAGCTACAGCGAAGCCAAATGCCAGAAAGATTTTGACTTGAAAGCTTTCCCCAATTTCAGCTTAAATCTCATATAAACATTTTAAAAATATATTCACATTCATGAAGTCAAGAAGATATGTATAGCACCGAGTTACCGGTTGGATAATCAGGTTATCTTGTTACTAGCCTCGTCTGGAAGGCCACATATTGATAAATTTCCTCATCAGCTGTTGCTCATAAGCGTGAATATGAAAATTTGTCAGCTTCATCTCAAGAAAGAAGTTAATGGATTTAATGTCGCCCTGTAGCGTATTTTTTCTGTGGGATTATTGCCTAAACTGTGTTGTGCATGTGATTTCATGCAGGAACCATTTTGTTCTTTACAATACTCGGATAGGGAAAAGTTCCAGTTCTCCCCTCTTCCATCAATCACTCTTTTGCCAGCACACATTTACCTACATCCTTCACATGCAGTTTGGTCGTACCGTAAACTGCAATAGTGAATGAATTACAGGTTTGCTTTAGTGCATTTTGCGCAACTTTAATTACCTTCATGCTCATCCTTGTAAAAGTAATTGAATTACTTACGGTTTGAATAAAATTGATAGCGAGCAAGCTGAGCTCCATCTCGTTTCAAAACCAACTACATTGAAATATCCAGAAGAGAAAGAACTAACAAGCAAACATTGCCCAACGCCCACAACCGATGAGTCCCAAATTTTATATTTATGAAGAATACTATAATCTAAGATAATTGGCAAAACATTAGCTCCAAATGATAAGCCATTCCAGAGTTCCAGGCACCGAAAGTGACTGGAGAATGTACATTAAAAATGCATTGGCTTTNAGTCCCAAATTTTATATTTATGAAGAATACTATAATCTAAGATAATTGGCAAAACATTAGCTCCAAATGATAAGCCATTCCAGAGTTCCAGGCACCGAAAGTGACTGGAGAATGTACATTAAAAATGCATTGGCTTTGATAAAGTACATTCACTCACACACCGCCACGCTTTATGCATGTTTACGGGGCGGGTTGAGAAATCTTAAATGCTGTTTGTCTTTGTTTTGATAAATTCTTCTCCTTTAGATTCCAGTTTAGATTATCATATCATGATATGAATGCACACTGTAGGTTAGTTTCTTTAATGGTGACTTTAATTATTCTGTATTATATATTATGCATTAGTTATCGGTAATCAAAAATTTAATATGTCCAAGTTTAAGTTACAACCATTTAAGCGGCGAACAACATACATATCTGCATACTTTACTTACATACAATATACAAGTTAAAAACAATAAACGCTAACAATACGTAATTTAACAATGTTTTACTCATACTTCAATGTATGGCCCATCTTTACATAATGTTAACATGGTAATCATTGTAAAAATGCTCAAAGCACATAACTTTTACACACCAACTACATTTTATGAATGGACTTCCCTCACAGTTTTCTTCAAAACAATTTTTATTACAAAAGGTAAAACATACCTGTTTCACACTTTCAAAATACTCGCGATCATTTTTAATTATACCAGACTTGAAGAAACATATATTTAATCATATTTTTAAATTTAACTGAAGACAAAATGAAATGAGCCAATGACTGAATTTTCAAAACTTCGTTTCGGCTTGTTAACTGCAATTCGGATACGTTTGCATACGCATAGATTTTTTTAACTAAATATTTAAGCTGAAGATGAAAGTCGACATCCAAAGGCTGAACATACGGGGTGCAATGCTTTGGAATAACCTTAATATTAAAATCCACACCAGATGATTTCAAAGTCTTCGAAATGTTGTCGGAGATGTGGCCAGACCAGGAATCGATTAAATAAAGATTAAATAAAGATTTCTCCGTAGCATTAGGTATAACTACGTTTTCCAGAAAATAATTCACATGTGTATTCGTTAGTTTACCCGATCTGCTACATGTAATACTGACATTTGGAGCTTGAAAAATGGTCTTCATAACTCGTTCGCCCAGACGTCCATTTTCTTCTTGAAGACAAACAAAAACTTTTCCTATAATTTCCCCAGCTGCACTGATAATATATTCAACGGTGTATGAATGCGTGCACTTGTTTTTTGGCGAAAACGCAGATCCAAACGTGTATGCTTCACCCTTTTGGGTTAAAGTTCGTTTTGAAGCGTATTCGTACTGAAACCCACACTGATCAGTATTCCAGATTTGCGAAAGTTGATATTGTGGCTCAAGATCTAATATTTCATTTCTGAATGCTTCTGCAGATTTTTGAATCTCTTCCTGGCTAGCTATTTCCCGTTTTGAAACCAGTTTGATAATTTTTCGCGAGCGTATTTTGTGACTTTCTTTAAAATTTCTAACCCATGACATGCCAGCGAGAAAATCTTTCCTAAATTCATTGAATTCTGAACTTTTTTGTAAAGCCCATTTTCGTATATCACAGTCATGAACTGGAGAAAAATTACTTCTGGCTTCATTGAATTGTTTGATAACATGGTCATCTATCTCTTGCAAAATCTCCGACTTCGAACCACCTCCTTGAATTTGATTTTTCCACCTTTTGTAATAACTTGGATCTTTAAAACATGGATATAACCTTTTAATACTGTTGAATTTCCATTTAGGGTGTTTGTCCATTAGTTTTATAATTTTTGCTTTCTGCTTAATTGGAATAAAGTCCCGTTTTCTTTTTCGGGGTTGACTTTCTTGAGACTGCGATGACAGTAGCTCATTTTGAACAACTGGTCTTGGAGATGCTAATAAATAGTTATAAGTATTTCAACTATTATCTATGAATACCTTGTGTGAAAAAGTATAATGATAAAATATGAATGCGTTGAAATTTACAATATTTATTTCTTAATTTTATCATATTTTTACCGTTATCCAGATCCTCTTGAAACGTATTTTCATTTTCCTCTATGAATTCATTTTCTAACGAAATGTTGTTAAAATGCTCAAAAAGTAATTCAGCAATTTTTTCTTCACTTTCACCAGTACGTGCATTTCGTTTAAATGAAGGAAATTCTTCAATAACGATTTTTAGAAATGCATTAGCCACAGATACTGGATTGACACTAATATTCATCTTTACAATAAACAAGTTGAATTTTATTACAAATAAAGACGTTTTTTTTATTTCTCTGATAGAAGTAATTATTTAATTATTAATTTTCGTACAATTAATTTTGTTACTGTTTTCACAGTATTTAAAACTCCAATTACTAAACAAACATTATACGCAAACAAACAAACAACAAAGACAAATGGTTTGTGGCATTTCTCAACCCGCCCCGTAAACATGCATAAAGCGTGGCGGTGTGTGAGTGAATGTACTTTATCAAAGCCAATGCATTTTTAATGTACATTCTCCAGTCA
>JAHZNA010001554.1:0-41420 GCA_027743935.1 Sinodicranocentrus sp. ZH6
ATAAAAGTTTTGCTTGCTTTCCTTCTTTCTAAGCGTATTATAAGCAGTGATTATATATTAAGTTAAGTTGACACGGGGGAGGATCACACTGCTTATTTATACCAGACAATAAGTCAACTTTGAGTTACTTAAGAGCAAACTTTGCCTCCATCTTTACCCACTCGAGTTGTTATTTTCAGTTTCACACTGGCAACCCTGTGGAGGTTGAATACAGCCAGTTTTAAATTTACATTGGGCGATTGTTACTGCGCACTAGTGAAAATTATGCATCAGACCGTGCCATATAGCTTTATCCCCAACATACATTTTTTCTGACTTGTTTATAGTGGATGAAATGCATTACCACCGTACATTACATATTTGTTGAGGTGGTATGTTGCCACCGTATATTGGAATGGAATTGGATAAATGTAATGCAATATAGCTGATTTTAATATCCGCTATGGACCTAGATCAAACTCCTTAAGAGTCTCTCAGCTTATTCCAACTTCTAAATTTGTCCTTATTTCTTCACGAGCTGTACGGAATTACAAATAATCCTCGACCATATACTCAGAGTTTTCAAGATGAGAGCTAGACTGGATTGCATTGCAAGCCAAAAACCAACATTAAGTCTGAGTTTATGCTGCATCCAAATCCAAATGGCTTTAGGAAAGAATTTCATAAAAATTCTTCTGGTTTCAAAGAAAGGTGCGAGGTAAACCACTCTACGGTTTGTATGCATTCTTTCTCTAAATCGTATTAATAATTTACTTTAGACGTAAAAGGGTCCAAACCCGTTATACATCGAGTGAACCAATGTTATTTATTTAGTCGTCGTCAATTTAAGTCCATAAGTATATAGCGACGAGTATATCACAGTAAAACAGCGTGTATACAAGTGTCCACAAAAAAACTCGAAAGCTGACCCTTGGGAATTCTCGTCACTAAGCAAGGTGCGTCCTCAAGATAAGCAATAAAAGAAGTAATACAAGGAAAGGAAAATGGGAAATCCAGAAATTGGCTAGATGGCCAGTAAACTACTGTGAGAGAGGGAATACCTTCTGAAATTGTTACATTTCAAGCTCAACTTGTAAGTTTCATTTACAACGTCACAACTTGCCGAACAGCGTGTAGGAAAGTAGCTCACTTTGTTGTCGTCTTTTGTTTCTTGAGCTAATTCAATGTAACGACTACAATTACGCCGGCTCTCAAAGCGTTTTCGTTCAAACGGACTTTTCTGTTTGTACAAATGTAGTAAAGATGATGTAGCCTTTGCCCACACAAAGCTTTTCAGCAAATAGGATTATACAAATGTTTTCATCGTACTCGTCTAAAAAAGAGAGCTGTCTGTCTTGAGATGTTTACGAGTTTTTATGAGACTGCCATAACAAACATGACATTGAGTGCCGTGACGTTTTCAAGTGTGAAAAAGTAGCAGACGCACGATTCGATGTGACATTAGTATTTTTTATAACTGATATTTTAGATAATAGTGTGCACTAAATAAATAGGATTTATTTTCAGAAATAGTCTAGTATAGAGCGGAACATCAAATAAGGTTTTTCTGTGAAGGTCAGAAATGGAAAAAGATCCGTTTTTTGTGGGATCATTTCAGTAAAAATGTCCCTTGGAGCCAATTACGTAGCGAAAATGCTATAAACACATACATCGTGAAATCAAGATATGATGTAGAGAGTGAGAAAGAGAAGCCTGAACTGCTTTTACAGCTTTTCCCCACAAAAAATTCTCTCCTCTTTTCATGGTTTTTTCATCCTTCATGGAAAACCAGACTTACCGTGAAACTTGGCATTTTGATGCTAATTAAACTGATTTATTGGAATTGCAGCAGATACTCATTCGAGTCAAATGTTCATCCGAGAAAATATTTAATTCACTGTTGCCCCCACGGGCATTGCAAGAATTAGCTGTGATGTGAAAAATGGAAAAGTTGGAAATATTTAGGATGTATCTAACATAACCAGTCACACTGTTTGTATATTCGACCTCTAAATCAATCCGGATCTTTTTCACATTCTACATTTCACCATCATTTGCTCCCCATAATTCTTCCTCTCAAGCTTCCAATTCGTTGATAAAAGCCCCGGCTGTAAAGAAATTATGTCAGGGTGCTTATGTCACATGTCAGCTAATGGGTAACATATTTATGGGAATTGTATTCTAATATCTTGTTAAGAACTCGCTTCACTGATATTACCTCCTTGAAATTATTTTAAATGCACATTTCATGAACAGCCCCTGTACAAGTGGAGTAGAACAAGTGGTCAACCGAAAGAATCATAATTGATGTCAAGATTCCCCCTTTTGATATAAAAAATCTATATTTTCTTGAAGTTCTTATATTCGTGAATCCAAAATCACGCAAAAAAACCCATCGCCAACACATTCATACAATGTAATAATTTCATCAGGCTTATCTCTTTTTTGCCCTGTGTTGTTGCTCGCTTAATGTTCTTCATTCACCTCTTTCCTCAATAAAAATCCTTTCAGCTGATTGTCAGATGGTAAATGGACACCTATTGTGTTCTGTTGTGAGAGTGAGTGAAATCCATGTACACGCGTAGGAACAAAATTGTAGACACACAGAATGAATGCAATTATTCAAAGCGTTTTTTTCTCCTGCCATGGGTCGGCCTAAGAGGGATTTGTAAAACGAAAATGTGTACATTTTGCATTAGCCTGCTTCTTTTTTATTTACTTCAAGTCGGCTTGATGAATCAACCATCAAGTCAGCTCACCAACATAACAACAACTTCATAGGGACATCTCTTATTTTTTCCCAAATATGGGTAATAAGCTCTTATCAGGTTTGATTCAACCAAAAAAGACTTGTGTCATGAGCGAAGGAAGAAGGTATGTGATATGTATAAAAAAAGTATACTTTTTGGTAGAAATAATGGTTACCATTTTACTTTGGTCAGTGGTCAGGTTTGTCTTATGGGAATAATATGGCAATTCTACAAATATTCCATATAAATTCTTATTGCATTCATTAATCTACACATTTTATTGACTAACCGATGTCGTCCGTGACCGTAGCTGATGTAAAAGGTGAAGAAGAGTCAAGCTTTTGCTCAGAAATTTACAATACCGTGATTTACAAGATAAATTTCCCAAAGCGTATAAATTGCAACCTCTGAGCCAACTCGTAGGCTGAAAGCAAGGAAATTCAAGTTACCATTTTACTTTGGTCAGTGGTCAGGTTTGTCTTGTGGGAATAATATGGCAATTGTACAAATATTCCATATAAATTCTTATTGCATTCATTAATCTACACATTTTATTGACTAACCGATGTCGTCGTGACCGTAGCTGATGGAAAAGGTGAACAAGAGTCAAGCTTTTGCTCAGAAATTCACAATACCGTGATTTACAAGATAAATTTCCCAAAGCGTATAAATTGCAACCTCTGAGCCAACTCGTAGGCTGAAAGCAAGGAAATTCAAGGAATGCTATATCATATTATTAGTTTTCATGTAGATACCTACTTTTATAGGTGCGCATTTCTCTCCAGAAAATTCTCCTAGATATGATGAACATGCTCACCAAAATTTTTCACGGAGCCTTTTTTAGGATGATTAAACGACCCGGCAAAAGCCATTCCTCTTGCTTTTCGTAACGTAATCTTATCAATGCTTCCATCTCTACATGTCTTATTGTTATACTACTACTTTTACTAATAGCCAGGTTGCTCTCTCTTTCACTGCTATGTAGTCAGCCAAGCTATTAAGTGTAAAATGTGAAACTAAAACTCAGTCCAAACAAAAAGCCCTTTCACAATGTTTCCCAGAAAATCCTCCCCTCTCCAAAATACGAGTTTAATCAGTGAGTCATTCATTCACTCTTTCATTTGTCTTTCAGTCAAGAGAATGAATGCACAGGTAAAACTATAGCTCAATGTTGTACAAAAAGGTAATCTCCTTTGGTGTCCTTTCACTCCATTTTCTTTTTCTAGCTTGCATGCGTTGTTTAACTAACAGTAAGAGCTATCTTGTGCTCATGTTAGTTAAGAATTATTGAGTTTTCACAGCAAACAAACCTGTGTATTCACTCTACACTGTTCATGTCTTGCCGTGACTCTTTCCAGATAAGGATGACAGCATCAGAATAGACATCACTGCCAGAGTATTAGAGCAAAAGCTCAACACCAACTTCAGTCAATTCACCACTGACAACATTTCCTAATGAAAATGCATCAATCCTAGGAGAATGCATACATTCAAACGGTGTGGTTTTCACGTTGATCCTCGTCTCTTGTGACAACAGAGAGCGAAACAACTTTCCTCTTGATTTGAAGATGCGGCTAGGTTGAGTTGAAGGGAAGGAAAATAGAGTAAAATAAAAAAGTTCATTTCACGTCAGCTTATCATTCAGTAGCTTTACCCATCCCATCAGAGATTTCCAGTGGGAAGCCACTCTCTCCATATACAACAAATACTGCTCTCATTTTGGAAAACCGAGGAAAAAATGTGTGCCACACAGTGTTGGTTTATTAGTCTGGTGCGCTGTAGAGAGATAAGACGATATTTATTGGAAATTAGAAGACGCAGAGAGCACAGCACACCAACTCTCTCGGCTTGTAAAAGTAGAGTAATGTAGTCGAGTCTGAGTTTATTACTTTTTCTGTACATCAACCCGCCTATCCCTCCCGGAATATTGAAAACGAAGTCGGAAATAATGGAGATTGCATGTGTGTAAGTAGGAAGCTGAAAGGGATGTAATTTGTGAACAATTTCACCTTCATTCTTTTTTTCACTTTTTTGCTCTCCTATCATGAGATAGCTGCGTGAGTGTATTTTTTGCTTAGCATGCTTCTCTCTCACCAAAACACTGTTGTAAAGTCTAAGTTATGAACACGTGAAGCAACATTTGATCCTCGTAATGGGTTAATGTAGAAAGAAGCTTTTGTAATTTTCCAGCTTTGCTAAATGACCCTGCTTTGGTTTCATTGCTCCAAGAAAGGCGCCTACTGCATAGTACTTTTTTCGTAGAAGTGCAATCTTTTCTTGATTATTCTTAAAAATATTTCGGGTTGGTATGCCATGATTGGATTGGTCATGAGACAAGAATAGTATTTTAATCAATGTGAATCCAACAAGACTCACGCTTACTCACATTTTATCCAGATTACCTACTGGGTGGAGCATTTACTTAATTGAACTTGTAGTAATGATGTAGCCTTTTGTCTATCTCTATTTTCCTTGTGTATATTCACCCTTATTTATTTGCTAGCACGCATGTGCATAATGCGTGGAGTATTTTATTGAGAAAAAAATGCGAAGGATGGTTACTTGTTTTAAGGTGACAGCTGAAATGCAATAACCATTCATCTTACTTCTTGTTACAACTCTCTTGCCCCTTCATTTTGGCGTTTTTTACTTGCCTGACTTCTTGATCAGACAGTCTTGTTGTGATTCCTGATGATGATGACACCCACACACATGTCCACACTTGCCACAATAACTAGTGCAGGCTGTTTGTGCATCGGTATCGTAATAGGGTATAATTACTGATGTATGTTCTCTCCAAAGATTTCACTAATTCAACTCACATTGTCATAAGCCATGTCAACTATTGTTGTATTTTTAGCTCTATCTTAATGACCACCCCATCAATGTATTTTATTAGTTTAGTAGGCTGGGAAGATTTGTTATCTATTTATTTTACGACCTATATTTTCCTTACTCTTGCAACAAAACGGTTACTTTATTCCAGTTTCTAATTTTGTTTAATGTTATTATCATTTTACTACATTGCTAACTGTACTTTGCCCAGAGAATGGATGTCTTTCACCAATATGGTACTTGAATATGATGAGGTGTTAGTTTACACGTTGAAAACAACGTGCGTGCACCTTCTAACCTCTTAAAATGCTAATATTATAACTGATTGGATTGAGAGGACAGAACTTCAAACAGGATATTTTGGGAGTGCAAGGCAAAAGACGCCTTGAAAATTTACAACTATTTGCACTCTCATGAAAAAATTGGATCAATCTATGAATATTAAAGTGAAAAATGGGCTTGTAAAATGTGAAATGGTAGAAACCGCAGTGATGCGAACATTATTTTGCCTCTTTCAGTAACAATAAGATATTCCTTTCGGATATTGGCTTTGTTCCTTATATAGTATATTATATTACAATATCCATCCCCATAATGGGCTCCCGTTTCGGCAACTTTGTATTCGTGTCGAAGTTTACGAGGGATAGAGATTGCTACAACTTACCCCACACGAGCTAGAAGAAAAGGATTCTTTCAAAGTATGATAGTTTTGTAGTGTTGAGTAGTCAAGAAAAAGTAATAAAGAAAGAGATTTGGTGCAAGAACAAGGCAGAAAATGGATTTGATGTACATATGTATGCCATTGCTCTTTATCCTTCCTCTTACTCCTCATCTATAAGATTTTCTCACACAATTGGACATTCTATTGGAAAAATCTGTAAAAAATACAATAATAGAAACTCATAACTCAACCCAAGAAGAGAAAATGATCAAACGGTCGGTAAAAGCAGAAAGTGGAAAGGTCGCGCAATCCTGTTTTCGAAATGGAATTCCAGAACGTATTCAACATATTTTCCGATCAGCTGCAGAAGAAAAACAGACAAAAAGTATTTATCGAAAAGAGTTACAGACCCACGAGTATTCTGGATGTGCAAATGCGTGAACCAAATGTAGAATGAGAGTGAGCAACGACTAATTTGATAGTATCATGAGAGGTTTAGCTAGCTCTTCTCACAGAGTAAACACAATTACGGGAAAATAATTTGAGCGTATTATGTGCAAAACATGGCTAATCCGGTGTAATCAAGCTTTCAGTTTTTATTATGTCGACTAGTGCTGTCAACTGTATTCATACAGCTGTCCTAATAGCCCTCTTGAGTCCTTTTCATGATCCTTTTGCATTTGTTTTATTCCCCTAAATGAAGCCCATTAAATTGCTCTTTGTTCAGAGAATCGAGGCGTACGATCACATTTCCATACTCTTCGATTCTCCAAACTTGTTACTTTTTCATATAGTTATTCCATTCCTCCTATGTTATTATCTTCATTAAAATCGTACTTTAAGTAGAGGAGCTAGGCTGTATTAATATGTGAGTCTAATGGCAACATTAACAACATTGCATTTATTTTTTTCCAGTTAAATTACCAAGCAGACGTGGTCGCCCAATTAGTGAAGTTTCTTCCAATCTACTGGTCAACCCACGCACTGGTTTGACTCCAGAACAAGTCAAATCCCGTACTTACATAGTTTCAAGGTAAGAACACCATGATTCTTTTTGGCATGTATATTTCACAACTGACACGTGTAATCTTACACTACCTATTAAATGCACACTCACACATTTCATTGTCCTCGAGTGTGTTAAAGGAAGTACTTATGAAATAAAGCTCTCCCCCAGGCTGTTTTTCGAAGGTTGTTTCACTGAATTCTCCAGGGATAAACATATTCACAAACATTATACCGCAAAACCAGCTGCAGTTGTAAAGCTCTGGTTTCAAAACTACATTTTACTAAATGATCTAGCTTGGATCGAGTATGAAACATTTAAAATCCGAGAAAAGTCAAGTTAGTGAGCAAGCTGTCAAAAGACTTGTTACATTGTATACAAGCCATTTTGAGAAAGTTGCGATATGAAATGGCAGCATCAAGGATGAAATTTTAACAAGCACAGCCATCCGTTCTGAGTTTGTGAGTAAAGAAGCACAAAATATGCCAAAGATTGCAAAGTTGCTCAGCTGAAGCTGCCACTTTTATAGAGATCAAGGCTCAACATGACCATATTTGCGGGACTCGTCGACTAAACACTAAAGCTAATGGAATGGAGAGGATGGCAATAAATGTAAAACTTGAAATAGACCTAATGAATCTAGTTTGGATTTATGCATATGCTTTTGTGTTTGTGTTTGTTTTAGGTAATAATAGCGAGCCAAATAGCTTCATGAGAAAACCAACTGGGATTTTTCCCTTCGCATTGCTTATAATCTTTTTTCCACGTCCATGGACGTGGTTATCAGCAGAGGACTTTTGGAGTCTCTGTAGCACACATTAGCGATATTATCTTAAATGATCACATGAACCAGTGTTTAACCAGCGTTACCTACAAATTTTCTGCTTCTGCTGCTTGTTGCTTTATAGTAGGCATTTGGTCGTTATGCCTGGTACATGTGACTTTAAGAGATTATGGTAAATTACACGGAGAGTGCTTGTACAAAGACAAATTTGACTTGTGATCATATTAAGAAATCCGGTTAAATCCGGTAAATTCTCGTTGGGTGGATGAGAGAAATATGATACGAGTTTGCATATTTTTTTAAAATTATGCATAAAAAATGAAATGCTCACTCAGTAAGTTAACCAGGATAATATATTTTTCAACGAAAATTCTTCAAAAAAATAATGCTATATTCATGTATCGCTGTTGGGATGTATATTTTGAGAAAGTTACTCATATATTATATTATTATGGCATATCGTATGACTCCATTCAATGGACCAGAGTAATATGATAGAGTTTGTAAAACTAGGCGGATTTTATGCCCGTTTGAGTGGTTGTGCTGTGGTAAGATGCACAGTAAATAAATGTCAGAGGAAAAACAGAATACAGCTGAAAATAGATTTTTCTTCTAATTTTCGGAATTGAGCATCTCCAGCGGTTGCACAAACAATACCCCCAATTTATTTACACATAGGATGGGTGAACTGAACATAGGTCAATTTGTAGAGTGCACATGTTCAAAATATGACTGAATTAAATTCAAAGAATTTGGACGAGACTACAAAAAGAGCTGGTTTTTATCCTTTCCCGTGTAGACAAAACAACACGGCTTTTGTAACTGTTTGTCCATGTATCCAAGTATCTACCCTCCCACACATGAGGAAAGTTATTTACAATGGAGTAAACAAAAAAGGCTGAAAAAGAGGATTGTATAAGTTTTTAGAAAATCAGTCATTGGAGCTATTTTATCTGTGGTGGCATTCTTATTGAGTGCGTAGTAAAAACCTGTTTTAGATTTTCTTTTCTTTTGAAAAAAGTTCAAGTTGAGGGTGTAGTAATGTAATGTAATACTATTTGGTTTGCCTTTTTTGTTTCCTTTGTAGTTGAAAGTTGCCAATAATGAGCTCACTCATATTTTACGAAACGTTTGTGTCGATCCGATCTAAGCTATAATCTTAGTATATTGTAGATTGCTTTCACGACTCAAACTCAAATATCCTTCAAAAGTTTTGAATGCAATGAAAAATGAAACCTTAGCCTTGTGAAGAGACGACAAGCTGCCGACAATCATGTACTTTTAAAGTGACAACTGATAACCTTATCTCGCACCATTCCTCTCGTTTTTTTACCTTCTGGCTTACTGGGTTAGCAGTTGCTGGTTTTCTTTCATCTGGTGAATTACAATAATAACCTTCTTTTCTCAAAGGTTTCTTGAGCCTATTTCAAGGAATAACGTGGCATTTCCAAAAATAGACTTCTTTCCATCTAAACTCCTTCTTCGACTTTCTAAATTTCAATGGAATAACATTCATTCGAAAGGGATCATTTTAAAACCACATCTGAAAAAGCAGTACTAACCCAGTGGTAAAAGTAAACGGGGTTTTATTCAGTATTGGATTCTCTTTTCCCTTGAGATTTTATATTAAATGTGATGTAAGAGTGCATCCATTTTTACGATGAAGCTTACGAGGACAGGGCCAAAACGCGAGGAAACCCCCTGTAGGTTTAAGGTTTTAAATTGACAGACCCACCCAAACAAAACTTACAATCTGGTGCTGGCGGTCTTCAACTTTTTACTAACAATAAGAATTCTGCCGAGAAGTTAATTTAATTTTGAACTGAAAGTATGATAAGCCTTTTATAAAACCTTTAGGCGTAGGTCTGTGGTGTGATGTGAGTTATTGTTTATTTTTAATTTTTGTTTTGAGACTTTGAAGGGGAAAAACTGGAATTGTTCTAAGAAAAAGGTTGAGAAATTCAGTTATTCAGCCCTGTCTTCGGTAAAGTGGTGACGGTATACCGCGGTACAGTTTACTTTTCATAAGCTCATTCATGTCATCCCTTTTTTTCCAGAAAACTATACAAATAACTGCCATTTAAGAAGTACTTAAAAGCTTTTTATCTCTGAAAAATATTTTTGTGCCATATTTTCATTTTATTAGCACTTGCGTTTTGTTACACACTCACACACACAACCACAACCACGCAGCAACTGCATTAAACTAATATTGCTTTACATCGCATCTATTAGTCATACGATTCGATACGACATAATCTTTTAAGGGTTGGTAGCTGTGTCTTGGGTAACATCCGAGGGATTAAAAGTAGGCACCACTGAAAGCGTTATGGTTCTTATAAAGAGGATAAATTCACAGGGACAATGCAGAACCTTTGTAGTAAATTTGAAATGCGCATATTTTTACTTGACTTTGATAAAACTCTGTCATTTCACATCCTATCCTAAATATAGTGAGATTTTCAAGGGAAAATACAACAGAGTAGAGGAAGACAAGGATGTAAATGAAATTTAGGAATTGTTGAGTAAACCCCTACAGGGTTACCCCTGTAATAGTAAACGGCATGATTAGCAGAGTACAGCTTCTGTTTTAAATTAGATGAATGAAATCCACTATCACGTAATGAATACTACTGTGGTGGGAAGGGAATGCATATAAATTTATATCTCATAGAAAGTTTTTTTTGATGAAGATGAAAGTTTGTTACTTTTCTTGCTTTCCCTGTGGCTATTCCCAATCTACGGTATTCATAAATAAAAGCAGTGGTAGTGGTTTAGCCACCCATATCTTCCATGAACTCATTGGACATCCATTTTCGACATCATTGGTTGTAGGCCAGGCTTGTCTGTTGATGCAAAATATATTCGATAAAACTCGAGTAAACCAGAGTGTTATTTGCATTTTGGCCACAAGCAGCGTAATATTTCCAATGGAAGTATGATTTTTTAGAACAAGAATCTCATCATTTAAATATGTATGCTTATTTACAAATAAGTAAAATCTTTATATGAACGAGTAATTAATAAAGTTTTACTTATTTTATTACCTCATATTTCACCGAATTACCTACTCAAAATCCTTCACATACACACAGCTCCAGCTGTCGTTTGCATCTTCATTACCCAGCCCACGGTAACCCTTTCGAGGAAAAACGCTTCTATATCCCAAAGTCGACTTAATTACTTATGCGTTTTGTTTCTATTAAATACATTAAATAACACAAGATTACAACCTGAGGCTGCGTAATTAATTCCAGCGGCAGTTTCCCAATCCTCAGAAAATCTAGACAAATCCTGAAACTTTACTCTCACCGCAGCACAAGACTAACATATTTCATGCTTATTTTTATATAGTCATGTCCATATATACGCAATTTAGTCATTTATTATACACCTCTTGACTATAGAATATCCACATTTTGAATGAAATAAACTCATCAGTTGTTCTTCTCCGTGTGTACATAAAAGGAGCTCATTTGAGGAATTTATATGAGACTGCTATGATAATATTCTAGTCTGGATTCCTCCTTGATTCTCATCTCATTTATTCCTTTGTTGAATATCATCAAGGTCAACGAGACGATAATTTCTTAATATTCTTTTGGGGCTTCTCTCATTTCCTTTATTGTCGATATATATGGATGCTCTTAGGAATTATCATTTTAATCAGGAGAACGAGCCCAGTGTCTTCACATTACAAAAACCATACAATGAATTCACCCCTTTTCCATGAAACCATATATCCCATAAAATTAAATAAATTACTCTCATAAGTTCCTCTTCTATGGGCATTTGAGTATTTGCCATGCAATGAAAATCCAAAGCTTATTATTTCGAAGCACACGTATAAACGAGCCATTGAAACGCTCTCGATTTCAATATGGCTATGCTCACAAACTCACAATGAAAAAACAGTATTAATCAAGTTATATGAGTAACAAGAGAGTAAAATTTCCCCCCGATGGGCTTGTCCGGTTTTTTATATTCTAGTTTCCTTTTAAGCCTGCTTTTTCCATTCGTGTTTCTGAATAGCCACAAAGAATTACTTTAATTACGTGGGACATCGTCAGAAGCTGGATGCATAGATGAAAGTGGGGAATACATCATTCTGTCATTAATTCTCAGGGCAGTGTGTTCGGCTATGTGTCACTCGGAATCTAATTAATGGTTCTCGCTCTCATGCTTTCAAAGACGACTGCCTTAAAAGAAAGGAAAAGATGTGTACTTGTTTTTCTGTATAGGTACGTGACCGTGATGATGACATGTCACAATGACATTTTCTGCTACCAGAGAGTAATTTTTCGTTGGATTAGGAGATGCCTATGACTATTCCTGGGGATATTGTGTTGAGCACTTTTTCTCAGCCAAATCTTGATCCTGGGATCGAAAAAGCTTTCTAGAAAATGTGGATTTTTTGTGGAAATGATTCTGATCAAGGCTGGATGCATACGTGATGATGTAAGAATGAGTGTACTATAAATTCCGAAAGTTTCCAAAGTTGATAGTGAATGCTAATGTTGGTTGTTAGCAAATGCAATAAGGTCAAGGAAGGTGATGTTCAAGGTGAGAGTGAAGTGAATTAAACAACTAGATACATAGATACAAGTATGTACCTCAATTCCTCTTTAGCATATGTTTTTCTTTGACTGTACTCACTGCCGATAATATCCCGTTAAATTTTGTGAGGAGAGAGAGCCCAAGAATTTTACTACCAGTGTGTGCATGCATACTTATCTTTTACAATGTAAACATTAAGCAGAGGAAGAAGTGAAAATAGGATTACCTATAAATTTCTCAGCATACTCAATCATTTTCTATACAATTTTATGTCTCGTATTTTAAACACTAGCAGGGTGGGTTGCTTGTTCAGTGACGACAATGACGGATTGAAAAATTTGCTTGCATCAGGTAATCCTCCAGAAAAAATATTGGATCTGGGTATACACATCAAAGAACTGAAATAAGCATTACAACACAAAACCATTAGATACATAGATACCTATGTGATTTGTTCAGTCTTTCTTAAGCTGTGTCTTTTGTAATCAAATTTTCAAACAACCTATTTATCGTCAAAGACGAAGAGCTTGTTCATTTTCAAATTTTTGCCTGATTAACATCCTCTACCAAAAGCTTACACTAATGAGTATTCTTTTCAATTGCTAAACTTGTTTCTGGATTAACATATTGCGGAATTAATTGGATTATCATTCTATGAAAGAATACAACGTGGAGTAAAAATGTGTGACAAGTAAAACCATTCAACAAATATGGACAACCAATCTTGTAGTGACTGTGGCTTTCTTTTGTACTTTTCTTCTTCAAATAACTATAGGCTATACGTGTAATCCTTGCTTGATGGTGTGTGGATACTGACAGGTATCTTGTAGGAAAGCACATTATCGATAGAAAAGCAATGATGATAGGAATAAAGTGAATAGAAATAGAAAGGATAAACATGTAAGCCAAAAGTACACATTTGAAGATCCATCTCTGTCGTCGTATCTCTTGTCTGTCCATTTTCTCACTTTACATGCTTCGTTCTCCAGCAACTGTCGGTTCAATAATATTATGTAAACGTGTGGATGGAAACATGAACAAAGCCAATTCTCATCTCTGTTGATTCTCTTTCCATGATTTGAGTGTTATCCTGTTTTATTCAAGATGCCCAGAATATGAAGCAGTACTGTGCAGACTAGGGAATTTGCTAGGGAGTAAAAGAATACAACTGTGCCTCCAGCTGAAGCTTACGCTGAATAGAAAACACTCTGAAGTCATGAGGTGTTATTCAATTCAGGCTACCGCTTTGCGTTGAGGCTTCACGTAAAACTATCCGATGACATGGTTTGTTGTACAGGTTTATACTAACCAAATTGAGAAAAAATGGATACACATGGAATGGTAGATAGTCTTTTGGGAACAGTTTACCTCATACTCACTTTCTCCGATGACGCAGGACAAAGTGAAAGAATAGTAGTTTGAATTTGTATGTACCTGTAAGCCACAGGACAGGATTTTGGAAATTTTCTTTTGTACATCTAACCCGTATATCGTATATTATTACAATAAATGGCGCGGACATCCGGATGAATGTTCGTTTTCATTTTCACAGCTGACGTACAAAAAGCTGAGTAGTGCACGGTGGTTAAGGTTTCACAAAAGGGATCCCCATTCAAAGATTTTCTCTGAACTTGACTTTTTCCGGGAACTTACAATTATAGTTGACAGGCATCGCATCATACTAGTCAGGAAAGTTCCACGATAAAGAATTTTGGTGACAAGGATGAATGCTTAATGACATTTTTGAAGAGCANAAAGAATTTTGGTGACAAGGATGAATGCTTAATGACATTTTTGAAGAGCAAGTTTAGCTATGCCTCCCTCAAAATCTGTATTCAACGATGGACTGACTAGATTGAAGAACATTCCAAGAGAGAAAAGCCATTAGATGACGGAAGAAAGGTAAGGTGTAAGAGAAGCATCTTATTTTGACAAAAGCACTTTTCCTGTGAGGTGTGCATATCAATGATAAAAAGTTTAGATGTTATGTATGACATGAGAAGGAGTGAGTGGCATCAAAGGAGAAAGTTATTTTTTCCAGGTACTTTCTCAAGTTGAAGCCCACACCTCTTGTTATGATTCCCATGAGCAGTATTAAACCAGCATATTATGTAAGAACATGTACATATCTCATTCTCTAGAGTTGTCCGCGGTGCACTGCAACCTTGTAAAGTACACCTTTGTCGGAATATTCCTTTTCCTTGGACGGACGGACTTGGAAACAAAGAAGTTGGAAATTTTAAGATACATAATATCTATACGTAATGCTATAAGAAAACCTATAATAATATTCCGGCAGGTCGTATAAAAATGAAAAATGATGCCTTCCGCTACCTTGTCAAATAGTTGTTGAAGTGTTGGAAGGAGTTTGGCTGAACTGAGCAAACTTCCATTCATATAAATATATGTATATATAAGAAAATTGTATACTCTGTATAACCACAACATCCACATGAGTTACAATAATTGAGGCAGTGAATCATTAATAACAAGGCTCATATGTGAAGAGTAACGATGCGTGTGACAAAATGTGACATTTCCCACCAGCGTCTACCCCGTAGCTCATACAAGCGGAAAAGCCAGCTTCTGAAAGTCATCATCTTTAAGAAATGCAAATGGAAAATAAAAATTCCTTTGGAGCATCCTCTCCAACTCTATTAAAAGGAGAGAGACACATAGCCCGCTAATAAGAGACAGGTTGATGTGCAACCACAATGTCTTGCGGGATTCGACTGGTAAGCCGAAGGTCTCGTAAACGAGAGAAATGAATGTCGGTATTTCCAGTATGTAATGTGGTTTACTTTCACGGTCGTCACACTGAAGGAGCCAACCACAAAGAAAGGCACCTATCCCTACACTGCCATTATGACGTAACGACTACTACATAAATTACATTAAAGTCGTCATTCTACAAATCAAAGTTTCTTCCATCGACAAACAAAGAGGAGTTGTTCTTTTCTCATCCCGTAAGGCGTAAGGGTGAATGAAACGGGTATTCTTGGTGGTTTTTGGTTTGTTGGAAGTGAATTATGCAAATTTCATAAAGGGAAACCGCGTGAAGTGTGCAGTTCCCATAAAGAAAAAAGTTTGCGTCAAACCAAAACACACACTCCGGGAGAGCAGAAACAACGTTAGGCATTTGTACAAGCATGAATTATAAATATTTTTGTCATCTTGTATGAACTGCATCTAGAGTAACGTAAACTGTGTGTCTCTCTTGCAGTTGAGTTTTGAAAAAGCTGTTCATTCCTTTTTTGAGTTCTTAACAGAATGTGTACACATTCGAGTTTACGTAAATATTGTATACGTAATCATGCACCATATCCGTGACTGTGACTCCACTGTGAGTAGACATATGGCACTAACTATCAACAGGGAGCACTTTATGTTGAAAAAAAGTGAGGAAGCCAAGGTTCCCGGGAGGTTTCTTTACGCAACGTTTCTTGGCATTGCTTTCTTGAATGATGAAGAAATAAGAAATATAGTTTAGTGCTTCTTTTATATGATATGCTGTGAAAGTAACGCTTCAAGCCTGGTTTCCTCACAAGTTTTTTTTGTGGAGATGGGTGCGAAAGCGTGAAGATTGGATGTGCGAAAGGAATTATAAAAAATGCAGTTGCTGACGAGAGAGGGAAAATGAGAATTTTGATGTGTAAACCGCATTCATATTTTAGTGATATGGAGATTTTATAGGGCTATTAATGAATATTATACATTAGCATTAGCTAGCATATATGGAAATGATTTCGGGGATGGTGGAAGTTTCAAAACGGTATATGCTTTATATTCTGTTTGATATATAATACTATTTTTTTGGGCATGATGGTCCCGATCCAAACATTGTCTGGGAATGTAATGTCAGTAAAGCAGCTTACTTCATTCATGCCAAGATATATGCATACATACCGTTATCTGTACATGTATGGGTTTGTACTGTCGCTAGCCTAAGTAGGTAGTTTAAATTTTTATAAATTCGAATTCAAATTGTATTAGGTTCACAACCCTAATCCCTGCCTCTATTCCTTGACATTCCGCAGAAATGGTGAATGAATCGTTCTCAATCAGAAACTTTTTGCATTGAGGCTTGATTTAATTTAATTATTTATTTATCGAAGCAATCATAGCCTAAATTCTGGTAAAACAAGACATAAATGAATACGGACATACTGTAGTATACAAAAAGCTAATTAATTGTAGTTAAAAGTTCGTTTTATAACTTGCGTAGCTTGGGAGTTATATTTCGCTCAAACAGTTCACTATTTAATTCCACCTCTGCAGTTGAATGTTTTAACCAATTTTAGCAAGTTTAAAAGTGCCAAGTATTTCACATTTACCCACATAAAACTGGTTAAGTCAAACAAAACGAATCATTGTTTCATTTCGACCTTAAAACAAAGACTGGCTTCCATGAAATCATCCCTTTGATCTTTAAATTCATTTCAGTGAAAATAACTTCCTTCAATGTGTTCCTTGAGGTTTCTTGCATGTATATATATTGGAAATGCTTAGGTAGGGATGGTGGTTGAAGAAAGTTATCCTGCATTCTTGGCGACAAATAGACATACGCAATACCAGACAATCCATTTCAAGTACAGTGCTATTTATACCACCAAAAAATTTCCTGGTCAACACAACCCAAGTTGATAAGGTCTTGCGATGAAAGAACAGCGCCACTTGCGAAGGCCACTGTTTTCTATTGGGTTTGGCACGGAATAAAAAAATCCCAGTGGGTATTTGCTTAACCCATCGAATTGCGTCTTTTTATCTATGCTCATTAATCACTGAAAATGCGATAAAGAGGAAATATAAAACTCAAGATGCATAACGTCGCGTTGTCCCTATTGCCTTGTTGCGTTGTGTCGTTCCTTTTTATGTGTATCAGTGTGTCTTGACTGCTTTGTTTTTATTTTGGTTGCAATCTACTTGCATGTAAAATGGCATTCTACGAACGGGTCCTTGTCAACATGCATCATCTTCCTTCCCTCCGCTCCCTAATAATGTTTTTATGTCGTAACAAAAACATACTGATAAAGGTCTTGACTATTCGAGGACACGTGTGGGCTGATGCGTATTTCCTGGAGTGAGGGTGGCGGCTATATCAACTCCAGCTTTTATGTCTATGTAGGTTTTTATTGGAAACTTGAGGACCCCTATTAGCTCGGCTCTATTAGTTGTATTACCATTATCAAAGTCACCTATAGTCCCCCTTGCCGTAAAAAAATGGGCAAGGTCCTTGGAGGATAATAGGACTGAGCGCAAATGGAAATTGTAAACAAACCTCTACTATATTTGGTAAAATGTCTTGCGTTTTACCCTTTTCGATCTCCTTCTTATGTCATCATAAAGACAATGGATTTTCCGTTCAAGCTCTATACACAAAACTCAGGATAGATGTAAAAAACATACGTGTTATGGCCCATGATATGTAACAGAAACTGTAACGCACGTACGTGTACTATGATCAGACTAGGCTAAGTTCCAAGCTCGAATGTGCAAAAAACAACACGTGGCATAGCACAATAGCATGGTATCGTAGAGCATTCGATGGAGAAAAGGGTTTGATAATATCTTCCCGATCCGGTATATTTAGGTCATTCTTGAACACCACACTGGACGGTTGTATTTTATTCTCAATTCCTGTATTTTGCTGATGGAGCGATAGAAGTAAACTGTCAAGATCTTCTGTTGTTTTCCTTCCACCCTATTACCGCATTCTAGGCAACGCGTGAGAAATCCAATTTTTTGTGAGCTTTATCTTACATAAAAAACACGAAGAGTGCATATACCCACTGGAATGCCAATAGGGGTTATCTCTCTGAGGTACTTTTTCCCAGGCCGAGGCACCATTATAGGAGTGAACATTTGGTCTTCGCAATCTTCATTGGCATGTCTGATGTGGGATATCACAACAAATCCCGACAGCTTTGTGTGGCTCCGTCTTGGCTTAGTGGCTGATGATCATGTATATAAAACTGTATTTTATATTCATTCGTGGATTTTTATTCAGTGAGTTTTGTTGTGCTTATTGGTGTGGTATTTGTTATGAAGTTTGAAAAATTTAAAAGCAATTCTTTGAGGCTCAGCTGGATATTGGCTTAGCATGTTGAATTCAATTCAGTAGCAAACAAAAATATGGGAATTTGCAAGTTGTCGTAAAAATGTAGAAATAGCTGCATGCATACATATCTCTAGTGATATTATATATACTTTTATGAAGTTTAAATATGATTTACAGTTAATTTTATGAGAATAAAAGCAACCAAGGTTGAGATCAATATCACATATCACACAACAAAAATGCTCGGAACTGACGAGTAAACAACTTTTCTATATTGTACCCAGTATTACCAATTTTGCAAATTCGAATAAATGTTTCATAAGGCTACATCACACCAATAAGCTATTTGATTTGACTCTATTTTATTTGTGATCGCGAAGGAAAACATTTTCCTAGGAAAATTCCAATTTCGCGTTTACTTTCATTCCAAAATGGAGATTTCACGGATGATTATAGCATTGCCGAAATTGAATGGCATTGCATATTGCATCCCCTTCTATTTGTATATAGAATTTACAATTTCTTCCGAATCACGTGTAATGTGAAACACATTTATAGGCTGAGCTTATGTCTTTCTCCATCTTTAAAAATTGCTTAGTCGACTTTTCCTTGCTCTTAATCACAATTTACGGGTTCTCATCTCATGTATGGAAATGTGGAAGCTACTGAAATTCTATAGTGTAAACACAATGATGACACCGCTACTCTCTCTCTCTCTCTCTAGCTTTAAGTCTCGCTATAGCTCTTTTAACGCGTCCCACATTCCGCGAAAAGAAAAAATTGCCTACGAAATACCCCCATCATTTTGAGAATGGGGAAAAAAGTTCATTAAAGTGCGCAATAATAATAATATGTTGACGGTTGTACCCGATATAAGCTTTCGAAAATTACTTTCAAAAGTGTAAACATTGATGTACATACTCACACGTCAAGGAATATTTCCAAAACTGTTTGTCCCTGTAAGACTAATCTTATAGGGTGCAGTATAATTAAAGACTTTAGTTCTCTCATTCCCTCTGTTGGTGAAAACCATTCGCCACACATAGTTTTCTTTGGCAGTCAATCCCTACTTTCAAGTACACATGTATAGAGCTTGTGACAAGGTCTTAAATTTTTCACTAGGACGATATAGATAGATAAACCTTCTTTATAAGTAACATGTCTGTCATCAACCTTATCAGATTAGTCAACACTAACGTATACGCAGATTATTCGACAAATAATGAGGCAGCTTTAAATGCAATATCATCACACCCACTACAGGCCTTCTTCATGTCTCCTTAGGGGTAATGAGGGATGCAAGAGGTGATGAATGAAAGACTAACATTCTCAACGTCCGATTCCTATATTATATCGTCTTGATTGAGACGAGGACGAGACCATCACATACGCCGGATGTTGACTAGATGGAAAATGGAATTACGTACATTCATGAAAATTTGTTTGTCTTTGAATGAGGACGTAAGTCGTGTCAATGAAACTTTTTTCTTGTATCACCATTTGGATATTTTCATTCATAATACTCCCTGTCATTTTCATCTCTTCAGTGGTTCTTTGTACACTGCGTAGTTTCGTTCTTGTCCCTTTGAAAAGAGTGTATAAAGAACAACGGTGGTAAATAATGCAAAGTCAAATGTTTTAGATCGGTCACATGCCTTGCTTGATGTAATTTTCTCGTCGATGTTTTCACTACCCATTTTCGTTTCATCTTTTAACTTGTAGGCAGGAGTAATCTAACGAAATTTCCTATGTGTAATAGGAAATACCTCCTAAAAGTCATTGCCGTGGGGGTGGGAGTGTAATTTGAAGCGAAAGTTCTCTTCAATCTTCTTTTTAAGCTGTAATTTATCAGAAAAATAAAGTTACGTTGGTTTTTCTGCCTCGAGGGGAAAACTGCGTATTTAGAATACAGGGAAAGTTGCCATCTTTCAAGAATAAACCACCAAACATTTGGATACATGTAAGGATCGAGCTCCGTCTCGTGAAAGTTAATACATTTTAAAAACATGTTTTCATCGTTATAACGGTTGAACGGTAACCTTATTTAAAAACTGGAATGCGCCAATCGACTAAACGGTTAAAAGCGATTTTGCCAAAATCAAATAGGTACTATGAGTTCGACCTTATTCATAGATTGGTGAAAACAGAATTTGAAAACGTTAAACGTTTAAGACTTTAGAGCAATAACACACAGACAGACCGACAGACGCCCGGAACAAACAGTTTATGAGCTACCTACGCTACGCTCCTTAATAATAATTGTATCATGAAAGAGACAGCTAATTTCGAGGCGGAGGTAAACATCCAAGACAAATTAGCTGTGTAAGCAACAATGTAATATGATTGAGTTTTACTGTTTTTCACAGTTTCGCTCTTTTTCCAAATGACGTGGGTAAGGTGTCAAGCGTATATTCACCAGATGTGAAATTAGCAACTCATAAAAACATGTTACGTTACATGCTGAGAATTCGAAGTTGTATGATTTCCATTAGTCTATTTGTAATGGGATTTTGCAAACAGCAAAATTTATTTACTTCGTTTCCCCCCAATAGCTTCATGTGCCAATGTCCTCCACGAGAAAAACAATTCGACCTGGCGGACATGAAGCTGGCATTTATCATAATTTCATTCTGACGTAATAACCTACTAAAAGTGATGGGCACTTTACTCATCAATTTCATCTCCTCATTTTTAATTAAGGCAAACAAATAAACTCTTCGCGCTATTACATGAAAGTTTTTTAAAAGTTCAAGCAGTAATTTTCCACTCATTCCAGCGAATTTTCCCTATTTTTTTGTGCTGAATGACGGTATGAAATGTGCACGTGTTCACAAAAAAGTTCATAATGTACTTGCACTACTTTACCTAAAAGTTACTACTAAAATACATAAGAAAAAGTGAAAAAGTGCAACTTTTATGGATACTAAAGAGAAAGCCACTTTAGACTTTTTCAACTAACCTTTCACTTACCACAGCGGTTGGTGATAAAATCCCTTTTCAAAGTGAAATCATACTGCATTCATGAAATCTCTAGTAGTGAAGCGGAAACAGGGAGCTGATTATACTACCAAGGCGTTGCGAATAAGTAGAGGTTGTTATTATGTGGCGAGACATTGGTAAGGCGAGTACACAACTTTTACAGGAAATATTATAATGAGAAATTTTAACTTCCTCGTAAACAACCTTACACGCTTCGGCTAACTCTCCTTGGTAAGGAGCTCCTGAAGCGAATAAAGTTTTTCAAAAATACAGGTGGTAACGCCATATTTATGAGTAATGCACTTCCGAGAAAACTTATTTCCTTTTAGTCCCTATTCCATTGTGGTGACAGATTACTTTTTCAACTGTATAAATGAGTTTGGTACAATTCGCAAAATTGTTTTCACGAAAACAATTTGTCGACCGCGACTCATAAAGAGTGAACTTCAACTTGACTGCATGCTGAAAGGGAAAATGACAAAATTGTTTCTAGTAAAACAAAATGTGGCGACAGCTGGAGGACCTTCGAGATAGAAGGATATATAGGGATAGCCATGGAGAATTTATTCCTGAAACTTTCCAAATCTGATAGAATTCAAATAGACAATAGCGCACTAAAGATATACCTATTCTGTCTGTACTTTACAAATGACGCTGTATATAATAATTGACTCGATACCTACTAAATCATGGAGTGCCAACATGCAATCTCGTAATATACATCTTACGTATTACATAATGGGTACCAATTGCATGCTGTCTTTTCTCAGAAAAAGTTTTTTGGGACTTGGTCAAATTCCTATGTTATCAAGTTTTAAGCTTCTCTGATTCCCACTGAGTTTAACAACTTTTTTCTTTGGTTCTGACAATCAGGAAAAAACTTGTGCTCCATCAATTCCAGCAATTTATATGAACTTACTGTGGGAAATTCGAGTAGACAGTTTTTATTCTCTAGTGGTACCGAAGCGTGAAAGCATGGAGACGCATCACTGCGAACTATTTCCGCTAGAAATATTACGCTTGGGTCATTGTATTTTTAAGGTTTTACGACGCCGTCAAACAATCCTGACATTGGAATGAATCTCCGCCAATATTTCCAAAAGCTTTCAACAAGGAATATCTATAGGACTCAAGGCAAAAACTAGGTCTTTGTGATCTTGACAATCGCGACATGTTTTTATTGGCAGTGAAAGAAAAATTCGTGAATGCATTTACTATGACTAGCTTCCTTCCTTCTTCCAAGCTTATTGTACTGCTTGAATACTCACAGTCATTGTCAGTTTGCATACCTAGCCAAAAGGGAAAATTGCATTGTAGAATAGGGAATACTGTGATTTGTCATCCTTTTGAGATTTAGAATAGATGTCAATCACACCAGATAATTTTTTCCGTCCTGTAAAAATTCTCAAATCGATAAAACCATAAATCTAGCTGACGATGAGATACTGCTATACTATATCTTATTCACACATACTATTTTAAAATTCGGTACAACAGAAGTCATGTCGTTTTGACGTGATCGTGACCCACTAGGAGAACCTAGTAGTAACAAACTTTTATCTTCGTATCTCCTCACACAGTCACACAAATGTATTTTTCTTCCTGCTCCGAGCAATAAACTTCACCAGTCAAATTAGCTTCTCGTGTTGTGCATTACAATTTGTGACACAGTTTTTCCTAGTGTACAAATAGTACAATGCCATTACGTAGTAAGTTGCAAATAGCCGCTGGTATGCAAAATGTCGTGAATCATTCTCACTGCAAGTTCACTCATATTACGGGCCCTTTATCTTTGTCATATTAGTTTGCACTTCAACCATGGACCTTATTGTACTAGGCAAGCAATTTCCCCAGCTGCTAGTTTTGCAAGTCATTGAGAAACTTAGGCTAAGAGTTGGTGGAAGAAAAAGTGAAAGCGAAAGGAAAAAAGAAATACGAATTGTTTCTCCAGGCGGTTCTATAGTATTCCATTCTACATGCTGAGAGTTTATATTCACGGGTACTGTGTAGTGTTTCTGCAATGATCTTTCGAAGGGTCAACGAATCATCAAGTGGAGAGAGTTTTCCAGTGCTTTAGGCATGTATTCCATTTAGTGTCGAATATAGTTCTTCGAATAACGTAAGACTCATATATTCGTTTCGTTGTGTTATATACAACGTAAAACATTTTATGCTTGCTTCTCATATTAAGTTGGAGTAATTTCGGCGGAAAACTTTTCCATATCATGCAACATTTCAGTTTCAATTACGCGGTCGCACAAATCAACACTGCATATGAGACTATACTAGACTTGTGAAGTGTGCCGAGAAAATGTATATGCATTTTTCGTGTACTTGATGCCATTCTGTAAAAATAAGATATCAAGCGTAATCAGTGAAAGTGTTCGTTGGTGAAAAAATGCACACAATGAGATGACCCACGCGTGGCGTCGTTTGACTGGTTTTGTCATCATCATCTTGACTAGAGTCTATTGAAATAAATATTAAAGAGGCAGAATCATTTGCCGAAGAACTTGGGATGAGTATGTGTATGTGTCTAGGTACATATCTGAATACATATCAAGCTATCTTCATTCCGCATTGCATATTCTTAAAAAGGTCTTTATGTCTGCATTGTGATAATGGACAAAAACGTCCATGTGTGGCCTAATTTTTTTGCTTTTAAATGGAAATGGGTGGATATTGTGAAGAGGAATATAGGAAGACTCAAGACTCAACCTAACGAAAAAAGTTTGATGCAGCCGGAAAATCATCATCAGACATTTTGTTGTAATGGATCTTGCTGGGAAATATTGATGACTCAGGAGCTAGTTTCGTATGCGACATTTCCTTATTTGAAAGCTGACGAAGTTCTATTTTCCAGTCTACGAGTAGAGTCTATAGCAAATGTGGTTAATCGCAAAAAAAAGCTTTGGACCATTTTATGGTATCATGGGAATCTAGATGAAACCCGGTTTAGCCAAGGTTTATCATGTTATTTGAAATTTGGGATTCTTCTGCTAGTGCGTGTGGTCATTAGATGTTGATAAACAAAAAGTTTTAAATCCCCTTTGCTAGAGAAATTCATAAATAGCAAAATAAATTTTATGAGCAGACTAATAAAACTAACGAGTAAACATGGGAAAAGGTTTAAATATCCTTTTGTACAGTGCATTTCCTTTGTTTTCACGGATCATTTAGTTGATAAACTTCGCAGAAACACTTTCACATTCGTTTCAAGTTCCACTACCAGCGGAATTGTGGTAATTCATTCAACTAATTCATATTTCAGCTACACGTTGGAAAATAAATGTTCCTTCCCGGAAATGATTCGAAATGACTTACATCATCTGTTTTACAAAGTGATAATCCTCGCCCAAGGGAATTCTCGTCATAAGCTGCAAATTACTTATATTTTAAATGGTAGGTAATTAACATTTATCTATGCATACATTAAGTAATAAATACAAAACTTACCAGCTCCGTTTACATCTAAACTTTTACATAGCATACTTGAAGCATTAGAATTCGAGGAATTCTTTATCTATCATGCAAATGAACTTTTTACATACTAAATCAGAGCAAAGTAAGTTTCAAAATTGTAGACCTCTACCAACGACAGCCAAGTTGACTCGTGTAGGGTTTGGTTTACGATAAATTTGAAATTTTATGGAATATATAAGTTATTCAATAAACTCACCCGTCGCATACAGAAGAACCACCATTCAGTTTTACTGCTATTCGTAAACTTTCAATCTGTACGATTTAGATTATGAGCAAATCAAACCATCTAATTAGATGAAAGATTTGAGCCCACCCGGTTTGCGGATAGATTTTCTTGCCAAAAATCGACTGGAGGTTTTGGTTTGATGAGAAATATTTGACTGACAATAATAATTATATATATAAACAAACGGAATTTGTATGTGTAACTTATTCCATGTAGTGGTGTACATTTTGTATTTTTTAATACAAACTTCCGTTCTAATAAATTATTTTACCGCATGAATTTTGTTTCATACATTTATAAAGTTTTCTGGGATTATAAATTGTAATCAAACGAAGCATATTTAAGCTGATAGGTACACGACACGCTTATTTTATTTCCTCTATGAAGACTTGATGATCTCAAGATAGGAAGAAGATGCCAGACGAAAAATGTTTAAGTTGGAGGAATCGTTTATGTCTTTTGCTGACGTTGGCGTCAGGAATGCAGTAAAATATTTGGAAAAGGTTGAAAAAAACCTACTGGCGCATTCATACAAACTTCACGTTTCGTTTCAACTCATCATCAAAAATTCGTACCTAAAAGGTACGTGCACGCAAAACCAATAAAATATTCAAGGTTCATTTCGTTTTCACCACTGCGCCAATACTCATTTCATATCAAGAATTATGTTCGGTTACATTTATGAAATCTATGTTTGTCAGGTAGCTAAAGTCTATATTTTTGCTTCATCGAAACAGCATGAACAGTTTATTGGAAAATTGTTCAAAAGTTGGAAAACTCCGGAAGCTGCGAATAACCACGCCTTCAGAATTCGTATTCAAATTTCAGCTGAAAGATATGTTTTTTCTTGTTTTCTCGTTCTTGAGAAAATTTGCAACGAATATTAGCAAATATGTTTTCGCACTTTGAACGTGTCACTTCTTTTCTTGCAATGAATAAAGCTCTCATGAAACTGACTAATTGTTTTTACAACCATTTGCTGTTTGCGTTATGTATGCATACGCATAGAACTAATTGAGGGACTATAATCTAGGGAAAACGCAAGATACGCAAACAAAGCTACGACTAACGACTTTTAATTAAATAAAACTGCGTCCAACAACGTACACTATGCAAGTTATTACAAATGTAATTAGGTATTTAATGTATATATTAACATAATTTTCGAATTCACGCAACTCTCCCATAAGTCTCCAGCTTTTTTCACCGAGGCCATTAGTTTATTACGTTAGGTTTCTGCGAACTTCGAACTTTTCCTTAATTAGTTGTTCGTTTCGCTCAATTTATGTTTCAGTGGAACATTTGTTCTCTTAAAAGTTTCAAAGCACAAGTTAAGTAAATAATATGCCTTATATACTTCTTACCTAAATCTTAAAACGAACCAAAAGTGCAGCAACCAAAGCAGTAGTTTGTGTTGCAAGCTGGAAATGCACGAGTGCTCTATTTCTTGATTGTTATGAAAAGAACTTCCAATTTTGCCATCAAACTTGAGACAAAAAGGTACTTGAGTTTCAAGTGCATTTCATGTATGCCTTCTCTTCTTATAAGTGCACTTTAGCCGCTATTTAGAATCCTCTTCAAGATCTACCTGTTTAGCTGAATTTTATATGTAATACATATAATGTTCCAAAGAATGTTTATTTTTGAGCTGAAGAAAGCATTCGTTAAAATATTGATCCTGTAAAAGAAACAAATTAAATAAGAATGCTTTCACAGTCTCCTTAATTGCTTCTGTAAACGATGTATACTAAGAATTTGAGTAGATGTCCCATCTGTTTGCACTACTCGCGAAAATATCTTTTAGATGAAGTGTGATTGAGTATGTTTTCATTAGAAAAAGAAAACTTTCCGAACTGGAAGCCATTTTTTTGTAATTAGAAATTTTAATGTAAAAATTATAAATCCGTTACATTGTCACCTCCTCTTTAACCTAATGATAACCTTGAAATGAAGATCATCCAACTTGCTTTTCGTGTAGCTCTAATAAATGGAGCACGCTCATGTAAAAGGCGAACAGTTTGTAGATCGACTCAGTAGAGCGAGCACGCCAACTACGAACCCTATTGATATTCACATATCCATCTTGCCTATTTCTAGAGTATTGTCTTACAATGAAGACAAATTGCCTTTGACGTGAAATACAGAAAAGGAAATCAAGAAGTAGCTTTCACTTCAAGATTTACTTATCTGATAAAACTAAAAGTGAGTGAATATTGTGCTGGTCGGAATACGTGCAAATTTGGCTGTATTGATTTCCTGTTCCAAATCCGCGATACGAGTTGTCTTTATAGTTGCCAATCTAATGCTTGTGTTTTTATTTCCCCAAAAGTGAAACAATATCGCTTCTCTAAATGATTTATATATTTGTCCCCATAAGAGGAAACTGTCGCCAAAACCAAGTTACAGGATAGCTCCAAGCTTTCTTTCTATTTTTTTCTTTAGAGAAGAAATTTACTTTCTCCAGTGAGGAGTTTGACTTTTATCGAAACCACGAGAATGGGATCATCACTGTTATGGAAAAGTTCCAGAAGATAATGGAACATGGTTTTACATTGGAATGCAAAATCCTTGATCACGCGGTTGCTCATGTCCCGCTGGCACCATGCAATCTCAGCTTTGTTCCGTGCTATTTTATAGTGGTTTCTGTAACCCACACGTAGCAAGGGAGGATTGATTTCATTCATGCATAATGGAATAACCGCGGTGGAAAATCGTCCAGGGAAAGTGAAGGAAGTAAGGCACACAAAATAAAGTGGTGTGGGGTTTATTTTGTAAGCTTATGTAACAAAACAAACGCTCATTTTAGCTTCATGTTCCCCCATTCCTGGCTATTCCTGCCATTTCGTTACATGTATATTTGTTACAAGGGGTGAAGATTAGGGCACGAAACTGCAAAAAAGAAAGTTTATTCGTGCTTTAAACTTGGATTTTGGCAAAATGAACAGAGGTAAAAGCTGGATTATATGGAAAACGCGATATGTTAGACTTTCATTACATGTTTTCGTATCGAAAGAAAACTAGAAAATACATTTACCTTTTTTCTCTATTTGGCCATTTCTAACGTTGTGTAATTTGTCGCGTCGAATTTGATGCAGTTCCAATCAACTCAAATCTATTGTCCTTTCGTCCTCAACGACCAAAAGGATGAAACATACAACTATAAATGAAAATGGGTTGCGAAATAGCTCATTATTGTTCATGGGTAAGAGAAAGTTGTTCTTTCTTTTTCCGCCGACTTCTTGTCACGGAATGTTTTCGTTTATGCGTTTCCACAAATGCATTCTGCGATTCCAGTCTAAATTTACAAAAACGTGGGCTGGTTCATGTTTACTGGGTTCATTACACGCGTGGAAATACTACTGTAGATTTTGTAGTTAAATGTTACTTGTATATTTTTTGGAAGTGGTTTTGATACGCATGGCACATAGAATTTGGTTCAAGTTAATGTAGTACGAATCATTATTAGTCACGTTTTCATTTTCATCTAGAAAAATGGGCCAAACGTTGATACACTTTTATATGAATCATTTTACCTGGGTTCTTTAGAAAAAAAATGAAAAACAAGTTGCGAAATCGTAATGTAATTTTACTCGCATCAATATGACCTCATTATAGTTGACTATGACAGCACCAGTACATTTTACTCATATTTCACGGTGGTGTATTTTTAAAAATGAGTTTCAACACGACTATAAGGACAAACATGACCAAACCGTCGTATTCACATATGAAGCAACGACGAATTATTTGAGAAGAGTCATCAGTCTAATAGCCCATGCGAAAACAAGAATCTAATTTAAACGCTTTCAATTGTTCGAGGTTTTATAAAAACGCAAGAAACAAAACGTTGCTTAATACACAGTTGTATAAATGAAGCATACGACAATAATTGTCATTTTGGGCAGTATTAAGAAAACAATATTTTCATGTTTTCTTTGCTTGTGTACAGCTATTTGAGTTTATGGTCAGCCTTTCAAATTAACGGAATGTTTTACAATAGACGTGAATTGAAATTTAAAATATGATATAGGTACTAAAGCAGACAGACATTCATAATATTATAACTTATGAAGGATTTAATCTATTATTCCATGTGAGAAAGAACAATTCGTACCCAAAACAGTTCTATTAATCCATTTCCTAATCCATTTCATTGTGTACCGTAAGTGTTTTTTTTTCATTTCGAGACAGCTATGTCTATGGCTCATGATGACTTATGTCATGACACGTGCGAGAATAAATTACTTGCATATAAGTATAGGAGTTGGGGGAGTTCGAAGTGAAATTACTTTGTGATTAAATATGACAGTTTGCATAATTTTATTCATGTTAAGCACACTCCGAAAATGGAATAAATGGCGCATATTTATTCTACTGAAACAATGAGAAGTATTCCGAAGACAGGAATATGACGACGTGGTACGATCCAAACATTATAACCATAAAGGTTGCTTGATGTTAGTAAAATTGAAGTTGGGACATGTCAAACCAAAGGCTAGCATACGTATACATGCATTTGACAATATATAAAAACAACTTCTTGGTATTATAAGAAATGTTGAGTTGCTCACAGCTCCGTACGTGAAGTTGTGACAAAATTCTTGTCAAAAGATTTCTTGTTAAAAACTTATGCTAATGATATCACTGAACGCCTGCCTGAAAGAAAAATAACGCAAAAACCTTTGAAGAGAAAGAAGAACCAAAAAGTGCATACTATTATGCATTCGACAGAGCAAAATTTTACATTCTATTTTTCGAATATACCTTCTGATTTGTTGGCTAATTTACATACAACATAAATTATCCATTTCTGAACATCCCAACCGAATGAAATGAAATATGGTTGGGGCGTCGAAGGAATTTTCGACAAAAGAATAAACCTGGAAAGTTGCACAGTGCCTATATACACATGGAAATGTCTTTTGTGTCAATGCCAAGGACAGACGTAGGTAAGAACGTAAGAAGGTTATTTGAGAAATTCTGTATGAGCAAATATACAACTCCAAACGCAGTTGGAAAAGTTCAAAATTCGGAAAGTTCCATTTGTATTTTATATGGTTTAAAATAGCAAAAAAAATCCTTCAAAATCTTTTATAGCAAGTTCTATGCCAAACATTTGCAGGTTGTGTAGTTTAAATGTGTATGCTAACTAAAACATAATAAAATAGTGAGTTATTTAGCGTTACAAGAGAAATGACATTTTCGTAGAGTTTAAGTTCACCTACAGCAATAACCTCTAATGTACTTCTGTCTATGAAAAGTATTGCTTTTCAATTGTATTTTACTTCTGGAGTCTCTCCTTTTATGGTTTTTTGGTGCTGAACTACTTCTGTAATCTGAAGTAAGATCTCATGCCTCAAACGCATTTTATCATCTTACTCCAATCACATTAGCATCAAACACGTTCGTTCTCATGAGATCGACTTTTCCAAACAGATCTTTATCAGATCTATATCAGTTTGAACTGTTTCGTTTTGGTAGTGTTTTTTTCTTCATAATGCCAAACATAGCTAACCCGAATTGAGCTAAAATGCCAAGCGAGTGTGCACAACATGCATGAGTGGGTGTTTAAGATGCCTACAGGTTGTTGAGTAACTTATGAACTCTTTATGACGGAATTATTACTCAGTGTCAGAAATTACGATAACACTCGCACATTTACTATAAGACATATAATCTTGGAAATAGTGTTGATGGCATTCATATCTCAAATTTTATTGCTTTCACAAATCCTATTGCAAAAATTCTAGGGAATGCTTGCAAAAAACAAGTTTATGTGAAGAAAAGTATAAAATAGAACTTAATATTTATACGTAAAACCGAAAACAAAGTAAGTTCAGTAACCAGTATCTTTGGATGAAGATGTCGTTGAAATATAACCTAAGCTATGAATAGTATGAATAACCCTCGTTGTTCACTTTTTTCATAAAGATTGACAAATGCGTTAGTATCTCATTAAAAATAAGGGAGAGAAGAAATACTTCATAGGTGAACGAGTACATCAGTGAAAGCAGGTTTTCAGTATAATAAAAGCTTTTAAGTTTAGGCTCAGGATGATTTCAAGTGCTTTGTGCTTTCACAAGGTACTCAAAAAATGATAAGGAAGCTTTTATAATGTAAGAATGGACGTTCTTTCAGGGTGAATTATGCTTGAATTTGAATAGGTAGTTAACTTTTTACTAGGTATTATCATTCCCAAAAAATCGTTCCGTGCCAAAAAAAGAAAGAAATTCAATCAGAACCAACCACGATTGAAGCTTTGTCATGCTTTTGTTACATGAAGGAATAAGATTTCGGATTATGTACAAATTATATTTACAAGTAGATTCTCAGTATTCCTGAGCTGTATGTTATCGATTTTGTACTAAATGTCAACTCAAAGAGAGATCTTGTGTGTGCTTTATTCTTTCTTTGTTACGAATTAGATTCAAACTAATATTTTTTAATAAGAGCAAGAAACTCAATTCGAGTAAAATAAAAAATACGTTTTAAAATCTTAAATCGCCCAAACATGATCAATTTAAAACTACAAGAAAAATTCCACAGTGGAATAAAATTATTAGAAGTTATAACTTTCACTATTCTCTGTAGATTTCAATAGTGCGATTTACAATTTACACTACCAAGGAACGACAATATAACATCATTAGTATCATTTTCCCTCAAAACATCTATATCTATTCATCTATCATACATAATATTAAAGTTAGGCTTACAAAATAAAATAATGGAAATCATTCGTTTCTGACGTACATATATAAAATCTGATTGAATTAGCATGGGTCTGCGTGCCTGATTCAAATAGTAGTTGATATAAGGTAACTGTACACTAAATTGTCAATAGGTGCTCAAAATTTGTATTATAAACATATTTGGCAGACTGAATCGCAAATACGATTGAATCAAGGCGCTTAGGGGCATTGCGTAACCTGTGAAAGTTAAATATCATGCATAACCAGTTTTTAGTTGTATACCACTGACTATATAGCATCTAAGTATCTGAATATTCCTCGGTAAAAACTTACGGGGATATAGGAGCGTAAATCTATATGAAGAATGTTGTTTGTCAGAATGTTGTTTGTCATACGCACAGTCCATTGATGCGTGGGATGGGAAACTTCCTCACCACTTAAGAAACATCATATGATCATTTGAAAACCTCCTACTCCTACTCCATTCAATTCCAGAGAAAAAAAATCTTTTCATCGCCTGTTCATCAAATTCCAAGTGAACCATGCATAATCAGACATCCTTGCCAACCACCACTTGAGCTCGTGACAAGCAAGGATAAAGTAGCTGTTTCCTCCCTTGACATTTCCGGTCAAGTAATCTAATGACAAGGAAGACGTAGAAACGAAATTGCTATTATTTAACTCAACTCTTTCTTACGTTTTTATGAAGCAAGTGTAATATCCGGTTTGAACAGGAATCACTTTATTCAGCTTCGAAAAGTTTCTTGGTCAGCAGCCAAGCATGCTTGTGCTTAAGAAACTACATGGAAAACTTCCCTACCCTAGCACGCATACACAAGACAACATAAAAATAGTTGAATTGAAATATATCCTGCTTGCGTACACGCTAGTCAAGAAAAACACGAACTGGGATCTCTAGAAAATATTATTTAATGCCTTCTGACACCAAACGGCTTTTTCTGAAATGTCGCTTGCCGCACGAGCCGAATCGTATCGGAATGGAATTTTTATTAGAGTAAATTGTGAAATGTAAGATAATTTGTGTAAAAAAATTTTCAATTAAGGAATGCAGCAGTAAATTTTAAAACATGATATTGCATGGTTGTTTTTTGTCGAGGTTGCAATAGAGAAGAAGATGCAGTTAATATTTAGCAATAGTCAGGATATTTTTCCAAAGTGCACTTTTCTCAGCCGCAATAATAACGCACACCAGTTGCCACCACTGCATTTACACCACAACTTAAAATGGATACATATCTCTTAAAAAGTTCTCATACATTCAACATACAAGAAGTAGGGAGAAAACGCAGTATCATACTATGGCCATGGTTGTCACACGGGATGAAGCCACATGGGACCTTCCTTAGAAAATATAGTTACGCCTGGGGATCTTTTTTTTGCCAATATTTTCTCACAAAAACTGCATTGGATCTGGGAAAATTATTTGAAACTACTCTTCTCACTTACGAACAGCACTCACTACTCAGTTACCCCATTATAATATATCAGAAATTGGAAACTTTATGACTTGTTTATGGACCTTCTTCCCTCACTGACTCAAAGAAAGTATGTTGTTCCATCCGCATTACAGTTATCTGTCGATGTTCGCAAGAAATAAAATATGGAAGGGCGAGAAGGCAGCCAAAAGAAACAGAGAAATGGCGATTAGGGCTTTATGAGACCGAAGCAAACTGTACAACTTGTACAAATAGGAATTTTTATAACAAATGGGAAAAGGAAGGAAAAATGAAAAACTAAAGTTTTCCTTCTACTTTAGCTCTCTGTCATCCCTTCAAATCCTTCCTTTTCGCATTTACAGGGATATGGTGCTATGAAGTTAGTATATTGTTCTAGCTGACATTATTAGGATCACCAGATCTAGCAATCTTGGTAATAATCTATTTGACCAACTTTTCCTAGCGACAAGTTAGTCTGTCCACTGCAAAATACGATTTTATTGCAGAATTTTGGCCAAATCAAAATAGCGGACATAACATAGGAAAAGAAATGTAAGGAGAGGAAAGTAGAGCATAGTTCTGTATTTTTCCTTTATAATGGCACCACGTCCTTCACTTTACATCATGGACAACACAACTATCCGGAATTTACTGACGAAATCATGATTAGCTTGAGTAATAGGGTGAAGGGACATGGTCAAATGTGAAAGTTTATGAGCTAGTTGTCTGTTGCTCGCGGTTGTGTTGCATTATGAATGAAGGTATCGGGATCATATCATACGACGTAAACTGTCGTAAATACTTCATAGTAAAGAAAGTCTCAACAAATACAAGAGAATGATAACCTCTGATGCTCCCAAAATTGTTTCGAGACCCGCGCTCCTCATGTAATCATTTCCATTATCGTCATCACTTATCAGTTTTGTCACATTATGGCATACACACTGTCCTCCCATTCACACTTGGTATCAAGCCGTAAATGCAGTTCATGACTCCCAATAAATTAACAACCTAGAAAGCAGATATTCCCTCAACATTTACTACCTTGTGTGATACCAAAAATATATATTGTGTGGGAATAAAGTATCTTTCTCGTTTCTACATAAAAACCATACTTTCACACTTTGTTGTGGGCAGACTTGCTCCCCGTATCATAACAAATGTTTCCCAATAAATAATCAATGAGATCGTTTAAAAGTGGTGTAAAAAATGTCTTGATCCCATTTTCATTCGTATTACTACTACACTTGGCTACCGTATACTGAGAACTACAGGGATGAGAAAATACGCAGTAGACATTCTGACTAAGCTTGTCTTTTGCAATTTTTTTTCGTTCAAAGTGTATATTTTTTTCATTGAAGGCAGCCACAAGATACTCTTGTCCTCCTATTTAAAAAGTTGTGCAATTTATACGTAAATCTCTTTCCTCTTTTACCATTCTCGTCCTATATTCAAAGCAATTTATTTCTGTTGAGGGAGAAATGCAAGGCTAATTTTGGAATATTCTCATCAGTTGAAAGTACACTGAAAACGTGTACTTGCTTGTCTACTGGACTTGCTTCAGTTAATGTTAGGAAAAAACTAGGCTACTGTAAATGCACAAGATTGCAATTTTACAAAGCAGAAAAACATCTTAAGTCTGGACAGCTAATTCATGAAATTGGGTCACAACACAATATCATCTTCATTTTCTACCCATATGATCACAAGTATAAAAGAGTGACGTTTTAAGATACGGATTAACTAAAAAAAGTAACAAAATGCTTTCCTTAAGTACCACTTTTAACAAGCACAGATGCAGTTCAAGGGTGGTAAAGACTCGGCAGTATCACCCCATAAGATACTACGTAGTATCCGAGATGTTTTTGTTTCGAAATGAAGTTTTTATTGTGAGATTTTATTTAGTACGAAATAATAATGCAGAGTTTATATAATACGCATACTCATATACATTAAGTAATATTTTATGAGGGTTTCCTACCCATGGACTAATGACATTTTTCATGTGCTCGTACATTAACGTCTTCACAGAGGAACCAAGTCCGATTGAGGATAAGCGAAGCGTGATGAAATTCTTATTTCAAGTATTCCTGCTCAAATCTCGGCAGCAGTGGAAGCATATAATTTTCGTTTTGAATATTTTTTCATCAAGGAGAATAACAAGAGGCATTTCTCGTATGAAATAACATTTAGAAAAAAATTGCAATGTCACGATAGATTTCAAAAGAAATAGAAGTCTAAAGAAACACTCAACTAACCTTGCCCTTTTCTATACAATAAGCTAATGATATTCCATTGAAATTATACGTTCAAAGATATTGAAAGGAAATGAGACAGTGTCTTTGTAAGATTACCATATTCTCCGAAGAGGAGACAGAAACTAAATAGGGGGATATGGAGAAATTTCACTTTCTCTTCATAATTTAGTGGTTATTTCGCCACGCTTCTGTGACATTGCTTCCTGTACTAGTGTTCTCAAGAATGCTTCTCCACAACACATTCTGTTTTTCACGGTAGGGTTCCGAAAGACTGTTTTTCTAGTCAATCAGAATATTCTGCTTTCATAAGCACTTTTCCTTTTCTTTTCCTATTTGCCAAAAGCTGCCTTGAGAAGGGCATGATAAATGGCGTAAAACAACGATTTTTTCGCCTTTCGTTCCCTTGGCTCGTCTACCCGGGGGCGGAATGAATACAGTTATGCATGCATAAAAAGTAATGCATTGCAACTGAAATTCATTACTTTTATAGGAATTCCTTGACATGCAATTCATTCCAGGCAAAAAAAACAAATGGATTTGGTTACATATTTGGTTTTTCACCTCATTGGCTTCCTCACCATATTTTCCACTTTGAATATTTTTGATTAACCTTGAAATATTGAGTTATAAAGACGAACGACAATGATAATAGTTCTTAGAAAAATAAGAATCTCCAACAAGCATATCTACCATGAAATACGAAGGATGAATGTTTCATATTATCTGCGAGTTGGATTTTCAACGAAATGGAATCCAATTATTGTCATTTCAACTCTCACATAACATAACCATAAAAATATATTATTCTGCATAATGGTTGCAGCCCGTATAATATACAACATTGTTTCCCTATATCAAGCAAGATATCGAATAAGTCTGACCTTGCTTCAGCGCTTCCTTACAGCCAAAAAAATTCTCTAATAACATCTTTTTTACATCTTATTATGCAAATATAAAATGTAACAAACAAGAAATCTCACAAAATAGAACATATGACTCCTTCCAACGCTTTCAGTATTATATACCATATCACTAACATAACCGTTTCCCATGTTAGCGTGGTATATGCCTTCCACAGTTATGTTTGATAGTCATTTCTGACAGAAACAGAGTTTCTTTTTTTATAAAATACGAGAGTGGAAAGGAGCGCATCAGCTTAGGTCCAGACATCTTATTAATATGCATTTTCATCGGAGATTGAAATGATGGCTCAAGTTATACATGTAAGATGATGATGAAGTTATAATGATGATCCAGCATGGCAGGAAAAGTGCTGTCGTCGACTGAGAAACAGTATGGCGAATATGGAAATCTGAGATGGAGACATAGGGACATAAGATAATAGTAGGCTTTTCCAAGTATAAAAGATTCTGAAAATATCTTCCTTTTTTGTCCTCAGCTGGAAAAATTACGCTCATTTGGAGCACTTGTTGTGAGGCATTTGTATAATCAGGACGTAAAATTGCCGTCAACAATGATTATAATACGACATCCATCCGGCGTCATTCAAAGAGCACATGCTGTGCGAGAATATCCTTGTTAGGAAAAACTTTTCCAGTGTGTTATGCAGGCTAGAACTTTTGCTTACAAGAGTTCAGTTAAATTTGCTGACAATTTCCAGTAGGCAAGTTACTAGTTATCATCCTTCACTTTTATAAGTTGAATCCTGACATTGACAATGATAATTTAATGAGGTTCTTTTGATAGCTTGTAGGCAATAGGCATTCCTTACAAAACATTTATTTTTATTTTTACCGGACAATAACAAAACTAGGTACAACTAGGAAAGTTTTTGTACATTTCTTCCCAAAAAACAATAAGCCGTAAGCTGTAAAAGTATAACACTAATAAAAGTAAAACTTTTTAAAGGCAGCGGGCGTTAATGGAATAATTTTTTGTGTAAATGTTTACCAAAAATCGAAATAAAGGTATACGTTGAGAAATTGTTGAGAGGGTGAGTTTGTACGCAGAAATTCGAGGGAGACAAACAAATACGCAAAAAATGTCAACTGCGTTCAGATTTAGTAAATAATTATTTTAAAGCCAAATACTACCAAAGATTTTGGATGTTTGCAGATTGTCGTTTTGCAGATCAGGTTGAAAATACAAAAAAATCCATAATATAAAATTCAACGTGAAAACGAAGACTGGCTGCTCCTTGTTTGCCATGTAGTTGTGACATTAAGTACTTTTGCGGAGGCGGTTGTGTTATCTATGAGCGTTGCTCAATCGTGGTGTGTGTTTATACGAATTCATGATATGGTATGATGCTTTTCGCCAGTATATCCTAAAACTGGCCAGTTTTTGTCTCATCATTTCGTTCCCTACCCCCCTCACAAACAGAAATCGATAAATCTCAGCTTTTACACGAACTGAATGACATGAAAGTTTACAATATTATTTGCACTACGTCATGAATTTAGTAATGGCGACATGAGTATAAGTAGTGTGGAGACAGTTCCTAATTTATGTGGACGTAGATGTCGCCCTAAAGTTTAATATTTTTTAAGGTTGTCCACAGTAAATGGTGGTTCGCTTTGGGGGTCAACCTTCCTGGAAAGGAACTTGTTAGTTCGACAAGATTTTGGAACATCAAATCATGTACACGTATTTCTTCGTAAGGCTCCTCTCGAACTATGAGTAAAAATAGGTTATCATGTTTATCCATCTTTGTCCAAAAAGCATCGCAAACAGTAAGATGAGAAATACAATGCATTTATAAACACGCCTAAATTCATGCATAAACTTTTTCATACTTGTGCATATGCTTAAAACAGTTTCTCCATTTTATTGATAGACGCTCCTTAACGCTACACATGAGTATATGATATTACTTTTCGCATATATAAGCATCATGAACACGTTTGTATTAATTAGGGAAACTGCACACGGCTCTATTTTATTCATCAGCCGTTTCTCATTGTAATCAAAAGACACTTCATTTTATACCAGTCATAACCTTGGCATGCCGGTTTTGTTCTTGTTATCGTAACCTATTCCACTTGAACGAGCAACAACAAGAAATTTTCCTTTAATCTTTCGACTGGGGTAAAAGAAGATATCATAAAAAGACTTGAAATCTTGAGCTAGAAAGTTCCACACTCACAGAATTCTTAAATGCATCTGATATTCATGCTACCTACCACAAAAAGAAATAGGTTAAGCTTGATTTATGGAAGCGGAAACTAAAGGAAATTGGAGTCTCAAATATGCCAATGTTTTCATGAGCACGCAACAAACGCAAAATGAATCATATTGGCTCTTATTCCATCGAAACAAAAAGCAGGAAAATCTCATTCCATTTTCTAAACTTTATGAATTCTCTTCTCCATTGTTGGCTTCACTTTTATAAAAGGCTGTCTGAGCTCGATTGAGGAGATAATGGCGATAATACAATGAGAAAAAAATAATGCATGTGATGATTTATTGCCTCACATATTACCATCATTATGCTACATTATATTTATATCAAGAACTGTCTCAAGTCGTAACCGAAACTCTGAAAACAAACGACTTTAGGAGAAGCGGAAACTGTAACAAGTAAAATTTTCCCTTCCTTCTTGACTCCCTATATACGAGCAGGATTTCTCATGAGACATTTCAAGAAAGGGAAAGTGTCACAGAGACGTATCGCATACATCCTGAATAATCCAGTGCAAACTGCTATGTTTAAAATACAGCGTGCTAAAGCCTTTCTAACTTCATCTTTTCCTTTTATTTGTTGTATTACAGGGATTTACAAGGAGGGATAGGGAGGCACACCAAAAACAAGCAAAATCTTCCCAAATATCTTCAAACTACATCTTGGCATTTTGTTCTTCTCCTTAGCCGCTCTCGTCTGCAACGCCACGTTATATTACAGTATTTCCCCTGAATGAGAATTTTTCGGGACAACAAATTCGTACAAATAAGTTAGCCAACGTCCGTTCCTATCTCTGCGCTTGAGAGGAAGGACAACCCTTAAGAAACCGTATTTTCCTACGACACATCATTGGATCCTCTAGTGAAGGCCACGTATTCCAAAGTAAATTGAATACACACAATGAGAATCCTACGAGGACCAGTTGTATAAAAAAATATTGCATAATCTCTTCAACCGCAAAGTATCCACCCTAAGTTATCTCAGAAAGAAAGAGCTAAAACCTCGTTTCGCTTTTCGAAGAAAGCCGCCTCCACATATTTACAGTTATACGGATTCAGTAAATAAAAGCCTTTATCTTCTCAACTGAAAAGCATTCTTCTGTCTCTCCTCTCTTTTCTTCGACCACTTTATACATTGCAAAGTGTTGTCGAAAATTCCATCAGAACTAAAAACTGGATTCAATTTGCAACTCGTTCTTTCAACTGTATCCTCATTTTATACGTTAACTATATAAAACACAAAAAGCTAACCGTACGATTACAAGGAGTGGGTAACTATACTCATAAGGACGTACAATTTGTGACAAGGGGAAAACCACAAAAATAGCCTTTTCTTAAGAAAAGGGTTTCATGTTTTTGACTACCGCTCTGACAAGTAAGAAAATATTTTTTCCTTTCTTTACCATACTTTTTCCCCTAGTGTTTTCCTATATTTAATAACAATTGTATCATGTATCCATTGTACATTTTCTCGGTAAAAGATTTTTATGGCAAAAAACTATTCTTCATTTTTGTTCGATGAAAGACAAATTTAAAGTGAAAGTAATGTTTGGCTAGGTTGACTTTGGTTACAAATGGAGAATAATGATAGATTTCATTTTTTAAAATGGATTTTTGGTCTGCATAATCTGAAAAAGCTACAATGCCAATATTACACCAGCTGCATGTCTTATTCATTTTCCTTCGTTTCATTCTTTTTTCCATTTACTTGAGAATGATGAGTTGTTCAGGAATCAGATTTTCTCTAAGAAAAATTATTTCTTTCGTTTCGGCTATTATAAGAAAAGCTAGTTCTCATCTATCAATGTCGGGAGGGAAAAAATTCAGTGAGGAAGCGGTAGGAGAAAATCTAGCCAGACAGGGTTTTTTGAATGGTTGGTAAGTCGGAAAATAGGAGTTAATAAGTAATATGCAACTGCAAGAAAACTTGACTGCTACAACAGCTGCCACAAATCCTCTCTGTGGTTTCCTACAGTTGTGTCACTGTAGATGATAATGATGATGACTTGATGACAGCGATTCCGTCTGTTGATATAATTCTCGTAATTACTCCCTTTCCCTCATAGTGTCATGTAAGTAAAGGGAGCTATAAAGCTGCACAATGACAAAGTCACGTTGCCATTCAACTTTCATGGTCAGTGTCCTTGGAAAGAGACAACTGTAGCTGGTACACAAAAGCAGAAAAACATGTGGCACATTAGATTGCCAAAATGAATTTCAGTAATGAAATGGAAAGGCTCGCATGTGGAATCGGAATAACACTTTTCGGGATCTTGATGACAATAAAAATGTGTACATGGGCAAAAAAACCTTTATAGCACAAGCTAACACTCAAAATAGCATACGAAAATGCTCACAATAGCCACAATAAAAATAATTTGATGTGCGTCATGATATTTTGTATCGCTATCGATTAGGATCGATTTTTGCAAATTACTAAATTTAAAAAAGCTAGCAAAACTGGAGCAAGTAAAAAAATGTGCATGAAATGAAAAACACATAATTTCCCTGAAACCATCCTAAGCACTACATGCTTAATCATAAATCACAATCA